>QVIE01002020.1:0-58591 GCA_013387415.1 Panellus pusillus
CCAGGGTGTCGACCTGCTTCGAAATCGTCGCAAGGACGGTGCGTTCCAAGTATTGCGTGCATGGCATCGTGACTGACTTGGACTAGCAAAACTTGGTCCATGGGACGGCCGAGTGGGAGCTCACATCGTCATCAACACCGTTTCCTGCTTCATCACAACGAACGCGTCATACGTTCCAGCTCCTCCGCCCGCCGTATTGAACGATGGCGTCCCGCGCGGCCACGTGCGACTCCGCAAGGACATGCGCTGGGGTGTAGATGATCCATGTCAGTGGCCGCAGGAGTTTATGGAAGACTTCGTACACATCGCTTGCATTCCCAGGCCCCATTCGGACCCGGAGCAGGAGGCAATGTGGTGGGATCCGTCTCGGGCGAGCTTCGTATGCCCAGCTTCTGGCCAAACAGCGACGCGGGGTCTGGGTAAACTCAGTCTGCACCAAATCGGCCGCCTCTCGCCCCTCGTCTACGCCCTTGAAGAAGAATGCAAGCAGTACATGAAGTCGTTCGTTGCGCCGAAGAATCCACCTGAGGTGCTCGGGCAACTGATGCAGGAAATGCGATACGCTCTGGACCGGCTGACATCCATTCCCTGCACGTATGACCGAATGGTGCTCGACGTTCGCTCCGTACAGCGCACGTACTTGGAACTTGTTGTCTCTTCCCGGTACATGAAGATGTACGCGCCACGGATGTCCAGTCGTGGCTCGCGCGACTGCGAGGGGAAGGCACCTCCGCCGGTGACTGCGTGGGCGTCTTTGTCTCGAGCCCGGAGTGGGCTCAGAACTTGCATTCGGCGGGGATTCCATACTGGTTCATAAGACCGCTCGATACGTTCTCCGACGCGAATATACTGAAGGTCGTGGAACCTCTGGACCCCTTGCACTATCTGGAGATCGAGCCGAGTCCAAGCTTCGGAACCGTTCCCGCCGGACCTACTCTCAAAGAACGTCTGCGCGCCTATCACTTCGGCTCCCGCTCGCATCCCTGGTATTTCAATCCGCTGCAGGCCGCTCTGGCAGACGGGGAATCGTCGAGCGCGGGCCCGACGAACTCCTCGATTGACTCGTCGGGGACAGCGCCCTCGTCTTCCAGAGGGCCGAGTCGAATGCCAGCAGCTCATGCCGAGGCAGTTGCGCGAGGAACAAGGCGGCCTCCGCGTCGTCGTCCGCATCTGGGTCGAAAAGGGGGACTGATGGCGGGGGACAGCGGGGGGGGCAAGAAGAACATCAAGCAGAGATACACGCCCTGTACGTGGGCTACTCCCGTAGACGAGTGCTATACTGACTGCCAAGACGTAGATCCCAAAGCCTCCGGCCACAAGACATTCGTCGAGAGGGACAAATACATTGTTTTCGACAGTCCTACATGGCGCCATCTATCCCTGCTTGGCAGCGTGCTCTCGCCAGGGTCGACAAGGGCCCGCGGGCGTCGACTGTCGGTCGCCCGCTCAATCGCTATGTACTTCCCGAGCCAGCGCTATTGATATCGACCGAACGTCGGGCACTCTATCTTTACCACTATCAGCTCATGCGACATGCTCTGCAATACCTGCTGGGCAACCCTCAGGACCCTCCGTACCGGGGGTTGGTGGCTCAGGAGTGGCGCGACGTGCTGGCGGGGAAAGTCACGGAACAGGGAGCCGCTGGCAGCGACGCCCGGGCCCGGGCTGCTGTGATCGAGCAGGTCCTAGGGCCGGCGATGAAGGCTTGCGGGGTGGACGTACGGTCAGAGTTTCCGGCAAAGCAGGTGGAGGTCATAACGCCGACGCGAGGACAGGAGCTCACTTGGGAGCTGGCCGAAATGGGCTTTCGCTTCGAACTGCCCCTGCTAGACGCTATGGCCTCCGGTCGCCGCCGCAGTGAAGAATGTCTTCAGTGTTTCCCCGGGAAGCCCATCGGGCCTGATCTCGCCGAAGGAAAGCTCGGATTTGCCGCTCTTCAGATGAAGGACCGGCTGCCGCATCTACTGCAGCTCGCGGGGCTCATGCGCGCCTGGCATCCCCAGCGTCTCCCTCGTCCGGATATCATCACCCGCTGCGTGGGGGAGAACGAGTGGACGACGGAACGGATCCGGTTGCTGGAGGAGGCGGTCGCGACGTATTACACGCAGACCTTTTACGAGTATTTCGGCCGCGCTGCCATCATCCCGATGCGGCTGGAGCATGAGTTCGGGAGCGGGGAGGTTGTACCATCGCAGAGAGGGGACGTCTGTATGAGGGATCCAGAATACGAGGATGGCGAAGTTTGAGTCCTGCTGCACCCGCTACTCTTTCTTGAAACACAGCTATTGTATAATGTACTCGCGCGTCATTTGTAACTAGCGTACCGTTTGTGTCTAGATAGGAAGCTGAATCCAGCACCATTACACTTTCGGGCGGGTCGATCGAAAGCAGCGACCCCTCATTCCCGGTAAGAGACTTCGACCATTCACGATCGAAATTGGCGGTGCTGACGCTTTGAGGTCGTTTTGTTCTCGAACGAAGATGTCGAGCGAGGTCCAAGCAGACTGGCCCGCGCTTTGACTTCGGGGACGTATAAAAGGCCAGCGCAGCGGACACTACGATAGCCTGGCTACTATTACATGCACCCCCGCCGCCTTCATTCAGCTACTTCTCCGTTCCAACGTGCCCAAGCAATGGCAGCTCTCGCGTCGAATTCTGCGCCCGCAACCCTCGGATCACCTGTGGCGGCCCGAGCTTTTGCCCTCTTGTCGGAGGAGGAACAAACTCGACTCACAGCCATCGCCAAGCAGCCTGATCTTTCGCGTGGTGCGCCCGTCGTACCAGTTGCACGGCCGGCTGCAGTTTCTGCGCCCGTCGTACCGGTCGCACGGTCCGGCTGCAGTTGCCGCTCCCTCGTTAGCGGAGTCCGTCGGTCCACGGGCACGGAAGTCGAAACTACCATCTGGCTTGCGGTACGTCGAAGCCAGTTTCTGTCTGCTTTCAGCCTAGTTGACAGGATGCTAGGATGATGATCCTCCCGTCCATGTCACCCTGCGATACCAAGGCACCACCGGAATCTCTTTCAACAAGACCGAGAACACAATGAAGCTGCGGGACCTCGGTATCACACAGGACGTGCGGCTGGAGAAGTACGTCGCTCAGGGGAAGAGGTTTGTGTGGAAATCTTTGAAGTGGTCGACCCAGCAGCCGTGCAAAGGAGGGAAAGGATTGCTGTTACGCGTGAAAGGAGTTACTCAGATGCAGAATTGGAGGATTACTCGACTTGATCTGTATATTGGACATTGGTTTCTGTCTACTTGTAATGAATGTTCTCAATGACTATCTTCTCTCGTGTATCGTCTGGAATCTGGCATCTGCGCCCGAAACTACCGACACTTCCCAATTTGGACTGATCATTTTTTCTCGTCCTTATCACCCTCGCCCAACCTCTTTGCAGCCCTTGGGGCACTCGTTGAGCAGCCTTCGGGGCGCTCTTCCAGCAGCCTTTGAGGCGCTCTTTCAGCAGCCTTCGAGGCGCTGCCAGACACTTGGATCTCGGATTTGACACGTCACCATACCGCTACCGGCCACCAAGGTATGCACTCCAGCGTCTAGGATGCAGTCATAACGCTCATATTTCAATGTAGCCCGTGCCACCGAGGTTGTGCCCTGCGGAGCACGGACCTGAATGGCCGCTCGAGCCACTCGACTTCAAAGCGCGGCCGTTTGTAGAGCAGCCTGCGTGGCACTCTTTCAGCAGCCTTCGGTGCGTTTTCAGCAGCCTTCGGGACGTTTTCAAACACTTTAATATCGGTTCTGAACGGTCATCAGGCCCGCTCGCGCAGCACGGACCTGAATGGGCCACTTGAGCCACTCGACTTCAAAGCGCGGCCATATAAAAGCATGGGCCGCTTTGCGCTACATTCAATTCCTCATGTCTTCCACTACCACCACCACACCTGTATCGAACTCCGACGCGCAGACGCCTCAGACGCCCCAAGATGCGCCGCTGCACGACGCGCCGCCGGTTTTGCCGCCCATGCTACCCGAAACGGCTAAGAAAGCGTTCAAGAAGATGACCGCGGCCGAGTACAAGGCTTTGGGTCTCACCGACGATCCAGTTCATCGCTACGCGGTCGAGACACTCGTGGCCAAGCTGAAGGCTTTGCCCAACGAAGGGGCTGGCCAACGCGAGAAGTACCTCGCGGCAATTGTATGGACGAAGCAATCGAGGCAGTCAGAGAGCACATTGGCGGCGTTAACGAAGAGAGCGTACGGAAAGTACGCGTCGTCTTGCATGCTGTTCGACTTGCCACTCACAATCTTGCAGTACATGATCACGGCCGCGATCAGTCGCCTCAACGCTTCCCGCGGGAAGCAGAAGAGAGAGTCGGCCACCGTCGCTGACGCCGATGGTGGCACCGCTGCTACAGCAGCCAAGATCAAGAAGGAAGGCCTGCGGCGGGTCAACGCGTTCGACTTGTATCGCAAAGCGCACAAGTCGGAAATCTCAGCTTCTACGCAGGAGCTGATCTCTTCGTCTGATCCCGATTACCTCGCGAGGTTCAACGAGAAGGCGCGAGAAATGTTCAGGGAACTCCCGGAGGATGAACGGAAGGTGCACGAGGAAGCGGCGATGAAAGAGAACGAAAGGATCGCAGCGGGTCCTACGCAAGAGGACATTCATGAGTCAGTGTCCCGTGCCTTTCGAAGTAGGAGACTGACGTTGTCCACAGGAATCAGGCGAACATCGTCGAGCACACGCGCAACGCATTGAAGTCTTTGAGTGGGGACGGATGGAAGGGACATGGGCAGATAACGGCGTTCGCGTTGGTGGCTTCGTCGATCCAGATGATCGGGTCGGAATCTTCCAGTGAGTGGTGTCGGTGTTGAGAGAAGCATGATTGACTAACGCGTGGTAGCACTTCTGTCGGTGGCAAGAACAGCACTTTCGTACCTAGCGGAGTCGCCCAACTGCAGAAGGAGTTCCAATCGTGGACGCAAGGGGTGGTTAATGGTGAGTCGAACGAGTCGAGTATCATCCTGACATTGACGCGTGGTCAAGGCAGCGCCACAGCCGACAAGGCCGCATACCCAAGGTCAACAAGTCCACGGCGACTTCGCTCATGCTGCAGCATGTGCTCACGATGTACCTCGCCACCGCCGGCCACGACAAGTTGCTCGACATGTACGAATGGTTGGTTGCCGAAGAAGAACGGGTCGCGACTCGTCCAATGACACTCGGGCAACAAACGGCAGCCAAAGCGTGCGCACAGACTTCGCCCCCGCTCTCTCTTGGCTATCTCAGGGCACCGCCAACCTACCGCCACCTCCCTCGCAGGCTCTCACGAATACCCAGGCCGGTGCAGCGCCCCCTCCAGCCTCGCCCCAAGGTGGCTCCAACCTGCCACCGGCCCCTCGTCCGCCTTCGGCTCCTCCCCTGCGAACGCCTTCGCCCTTGCAGGCTGGTCCTCCCGAAGGTCCGATCGATGTGCCCTCGGCTCCTCCCCCGCAAACGCCTTCGGCCTCGCGCGACTTTTCCCCGCTCCCTCTCAGCCCCTTTCGCCCACGCCCGTCCGCGAAGTAACGAAACGTAAAGGGAAGGGTAAGGAGAAGGCGGGTCCTAAGCGCAAGGTGGGAGAGGTCGACGATGGGCCTGCGAAGAAGCGGGCGAAGCGAGCGGCCGGAAACTCGTCCGCGGGTCCTAAGCGCAAGGCGGGAGAGGTCGACGATGGGCCTGCGAAGAAGCGGGCGAAACGAGCGGCCGGAAACTCGTCCGAGGAGGTTCCCGAGGTGGGGCCGAAGGGGCCGTCACCGCGGCGCACACGGAGCAGAGGCAAGGTGCAGTCGCCGGAGAAGCCCGCGATGGTCGTCGTGGGTAGTGGACGGGCGGGCAAGAGTAGTTGGTTCGTGTTGGAGGAGGAGGAGGAGAGGTAGATTCAAATTTCTGTTTCAAAGTCAAATTCAAATTCTCGTTTTACAGATGTTTGACAAAATCTAAATTTCTTGCAACGTAGGATTCCTAGGCGAACCTTGGTCCTCGACACTGAATCAGAATTTAAATTCATTGCAACGTCAGAATTTAAATTCATTGCAACGAAGAATCTGTCGAGATTGTTGAGAAAGAGCTGTAATTTAAATTTTCTTATCTCCAAGCAAATCCTTCAAAAATCTAAACTACCACTCAACGAAATGTTGCGAATTTGAATCGCCACTGAACAAAAACGT
Organism: Panellus pusillus; assembly: GCA_013387415.1. Classification (NCBI taxonomy): domain Eukaryota; kingdom Fungi; phylum Basidiomycota; class Agaricomycetes; order Agaricales; family Mycenaceae; genus Panellus; species Panellus pusillus. Next base: position 6,169 of record QVIE01002020.1, read on the forward strand.
TGTATTAATTTAAACTACCACATAATAAAATTGTTGGAAAATTTAAACAATATGGCAGGTAGTTGTGCAATCACGGTCTACATCTCCGTCCTCCTCAGTAACCGACTCCGCTGACGAAGGAAATCACAAGGCTCCTACGGTTCTCTGCCTCTTCCCGTGCTCGAAGCGTGCAACAGACTCACCCACCGCGTCGAATCGAATCCGGATCTTTTCGTCCGTGTCGAGCAAACGGAGCTCATCACGAAGTGCCGCACCCAAATCGCCGAGTTCGTCGGAGCGAAGGTCAACGAGATCGTGCTCGTGCGGAACACCAGCCACGGAATCAACACCATCATGCGCTCTTTCGAGTGGAACGCAGGCGACGTCATCGTAGTTTGTGCGCGTTCGGATTCTCTCCATGTTTCCGCAAGATCCTCACGCAATCCAATTTTTGCAGGCAGCAGTATGTACGATGCAATGAAGGGTCTCGCACGCTTCCTACATAAGGATGGACACGGGTCACGGGTATGCACGGTTCTACCCGCGGATTCAGACCCGCGGCTCTGTCGGGTGCGGGTGCGGGTCAAGTTTCTACACCCGTAGTGTACCCGCCGACCCGACACGGATGTACCCGCGGATAGTCGGCTTTTTCGTCTCAGTTTCGGCCGAAGAAGAGGTGATATCGATCTCTGATTCATCTGATGCCAGCGCGCTGCGTCGATCTTGTTCTTAACCACCGTGTCGTCAATCGTATTGCTTTCGTACCCCATAATCTGGTCTTCTTTGCGGCTCTCCAGTTGTCTGATCATATGCCTGCAGCACTCTTGAGATTCAGCCAGACAAGCCCATGTTATCTTAAGGCACGAGATTGTGGACTCGGGTGTGCTTATCATCATAGAATCATTATTTCCATGGTGTACGGCCGTTCATTCCTGTATTAGCAAAAATGGCGGGACTACCGACAGCATCGGACATGGTCATCATCTTTTCTGACCATCATTCAGCGTCCGCCAACTCAAAATCGCGAAATTTGACCGGGCCGCAAGGATTTATTTGAAAAAAGGTGGGGTTCAACCATTTTCCAGAGGCATCCGGTAGGGAGACATGCTGATGAGGTATCAGATTGGCAATGCGGATTAAGGTGGGCGGCCGTGAGCCCTCAGACTGTCTAGATTCTACGTCAGGCCCGCCGTTCCGCAACTATAAAAATACCCTTTTAGTTTCCCAACGGCCGAGTCGCTTTACGCCATGGCACGCAGTGTCGATGGCAACTCGACTTCAGGCCGTTCATCCTTTTCTGCCCGTGCCTCCGCTTCCATTCGATCCGCTACCAAGGGTGTCGGGAAAGTTGCAAAATCTGTCGCCAAAACACTTAAAAGAGCCGCCACCACCGCTGTCCGCCCGCAACGTAAACGCCAGCGCACTGAGAAGGCTCAATCTGCGGTCGATAATGGCGAGGAAGAGATGGGTTTTTTGGCTGATGATGATGAGCACGAAGATACGCAAATAGGCGACGACGGTGATGACGGCGAAGAAGGTGCGGGATTGCATCTTTTCTCCCTTACTTCCACCTTCTCATTGGAATATTAGATCTCGGGAACGATTCGCAGAGTGTCGCAGACAGCCAGAACATGACGGAGGAAGAGAAGCTCGGTGCGTACTTCGGCAGTCAGGCTTATATTAACTGTCTTCCTTACATCTCCCGTAGCTGAGGCGAAGAAGAAGTGGACCGCTCCCGTTTACTCTTTCTTCCGCATGGACGACATAGTCATCGGCGAAGAATCTGACGGTGCGAAATACCATTTTTTCAAATGTGGTGCGACCAAATGTAAAAGTGCGAATTCTTTCTGTTGCTTGCTCTCGGACTCAAACCCAATAGGTAAAACGACCAAGGGCGTTCGGCGTCTCTTCCTCAAAGCTGACGGTACCCGGGCATCGGATTCTGGCTCTACCGGAAACCTCAAGAAGCACGCGATCAAATGCTTCGGAGAAACTTTCGTTAAGGCGGTCCTGGCTGGCGAGAAGGTCAAACATTCGGATGGATCTATTTTCGCTGCCTTTGCTCGTGCCGGTCAACGTCCTGTCTCGGTCAAACATCGTATGCATACTACGCCCGAGGCACGGTGAGTGAATGTTACGATACTAGTATATGATTCTGATGTGTTTATATCAGCGCTAATATCGTCCAGTGGGTCTGTGAGAGCACTCGCCCCCCCAACATCGCAAACGATCGTGGCTTTCGGACATTAATGACTGCTGGGCGACCGACCCTTGATCTGCCGAGTGGCCGTACAGTCTCCCGTGATATTACAGCGTCATTCAAAAAATGCAAGGGATCCATTGATCGGCTTCTTCAGGTATGCTGCTATGAATTGCGCCGGAAATTGGCTTATTCTTCGTGTAGGAACATGCGGGTGATTTGAGTTTTGCTACCGATACCTGGACATCCCGAACCATCGATCGTTCGCGGCCTGGACAGTTTTCCTACATCACAAGGGAGTTCCGTTCTGCTTCCTGCTTGACATCATTGAGATCCCCGAGGTACGTGCGTATGATTTGAACAACTTTCAATCCGATTAATTCTTGCTCTCAGTCCCATAGCGGTAAAACTCTGGCGCGGGCTTTTGACGCGATGCTTACGTCCCACGGCCTGAGCGATAAAGTGTGCTAAATTCATTTTCTTCCCGTTCTTCGCCACTAATTCTGTACAGATCCTGTCTTGGAACGGAGATAATGCGTCCTCCAATGACACGCAGACCACCTCACTTTCAGATTTGAAGACCAATAGCTTCGACGCCGTCAACCGGGTTCGTTGCTTCGACCACACTATGAACCTGGCCGTGAAATCGATTTTGAAACCGTTCTCGACACCTTCGAAGAAATCGGCGGGTGTGGATGGTAACGACGAAGGCGGTGACGCCGAAGAGGACGATGACTTCGACACCGATAATGCACCGGTTTCTGACGCCGATGAGTCCTTCTCCGCCGCATTCGATGATCCTGAAGACAACGCAGCGGACGAGGAGGATGAACTAGGTTCGGATGAGGACGAGGATGACGACGACGTTGATTTAGATGAGTTTGCGGAGCTGGACGGCGAATCGCAGGAGTCATATGAGAAGGAGACGAAGGCCGTACGTAAAACCCTCGATAAGGTGCGCCCGCATTTTTTCCATTAGGTCTTTCCATTTCTTGACAACTCGATCGTTCGCCAGCTTCGCAAACTCGCATACGCCATCATTCATTCGCCTACCATCCTGCTCCCTGCCTGGCGTGAACACTGCCGCAAGAAACACATGAAGGAGCGAATCCTCCCTCGCGATGTTCGTACTCGGTGGAATTCTACCTACGACATGCTCGTTTTCGCGCAGGAATACCAGAGTGTGATAGACAGCATTACAGAAAACCGCTCCCTGAACCTGCGTAAATACGAGTTGGACGTGTCGGAGTGGCAAGTTGTTCAGGACTTGGTCTATGTTCTTGAGGTACGTATTTTGCGATACTCTATTTGCTTTCTGTTCTAATCTCCCTCAGGTTTTTAAAAAGGCTACGCTACATTTCTCTCGCGACGGTATTTCCACGATCGCCAGTGTCATCTCGACCATGGATAAAATTGACGATGTTCTCGAATCCCGCGGCAATCGTTGCCTTCACCCGGCTGTTGAGCGTGCCGCTACTCTCGGTCAATTGACACTTCAGCGCTACTATCGCAAGACTGATGCTTCTCATGTCTATGCTCTCGCAATGGGTGCGTCATTTCGTACACGGAGATTTTAGATTTGATCAACTTTGTTACAGTTCTTCATCCGTCCTCTAAACTGGAGTACTTCCGGGTTCATCTTTGGGAGGACGAATACCTGGAGGAATTGACCGAGCGACTGCATCGTATCTATGATAGTTATCGTCAAGCTGGGAAGTCTTTCGCAGATGAAGATGACGAGCTAGAGGTGTGTATCGCTTCGTCTCACTTCAATTCACTTCTCGGCACTGCTGAAATCATTTGAAAGATTGTTTCTGAGATACGCGAAAATCGGACACCGAGCGAGACATCCTCGATGGATTACGACTTCGATACATTTCATAATCTGGACGCCGGTGATGACGAAGAACAGGATGAAGTGACTAAGTACTTGTCCTCACCGCGCACTAAGCAGCAGGATCCCATGAAATGGTGGTGGGACCATCGTTATTCTTATCCAGTTCTATCTCGAGTTGCTTTGGATTATCTCAGTGTCCCCGGTACGTTGATCACTTGCTCTCCGCTGTCAAAAACCGACAAGATTGGCACAGCAACCTCAGTTTCCGTGGAGCGTGTATTCTCGCATGGGCGTCGCGTGCTCCAATTCACCCGGAACCGCATGTCAGGTGCCGCATTCCGGCACCAGATGTGTCTTGGATCCTGGGCTCGTACCGATCTCCTCGAAATCAACGACCTGGTTGAAGCTTGTACGCGCAAGAAGCACAAACAAGCCACCGAGAGTGCTTCTCAAGATGTAATCGACGTAGATAAGACTGATGTAGTTGACACGGTCGCTTAATTGGTCGAATAGATGTGCTTTTTGTCAGTGTACCCGCACCCGTACCCGCGGATTTTGTGGACCCGCGGGTTTTGACGGTACCCGTACCCGACCCGCGCCGGGTTTGACCCGACCCGCCTTCGGGTACGGATACACCGGGTGCGGGTGCGGGTCACATCTCTCATACCCGCGGGTGTACCCGTGTCCATCCTTATTCCTACACGACGGCCCACCGGACCCGACCTCTCCCAATTCGTTGTTCAGTGGCCCACGTCACACGCAGCCATCGTCGACAGCTACCGGGCGCACATACGCGCTATCCCGCGCCACCCAGGACAGAAGGTCGTAGCGATGATTGATTCCATAACTTCGGTCCCCGGCGCGCTCATGCCCTGGCAAGCCCTTGTTCAGATCTGCAAAGAGGAGGGCGTGTACAGCCTCATCGACGGCGCGCACTCCATCGGCCAGGAGATGAACATCAACTTGGGTCGCGCGGATCCAGATTTCTGGGTTTCGAACTGCCACAAGTGGCTCTTTGCGAAACGTGGGTGCGCGGTCATGTTCGTCGCTGAGAGGTGATCTTCGCCGATTCTTCGTTGTATCATGGTGTCTGACGCGACGCAGAAATCAAGGCATTGTCAAGTCGTCGTTCCCCACGTCCAAGGTGTACATATCGCCGGCGGACCGCACCTTTCCAGGGGAAAGTTTCATCGAACAATACAACTGTCCGTCCTCGATTCTCTCATTCTGCCCGCTGCTTTTTGAAAACACTCTCAGGGAACGGTACCATTGACTTCGTCCCGCCGCTCAGTATTACACCCGGTGCGAATCTACGTCTTCCTGGTTTCGTGCCTAGCGAATTGAAACGCACTTACGCAGCTCTGGCATTCCGCGCCTGGCTCGGCGGTGAAAAGGCCATCAATGACTACTGTCACGACATGGCAATGCGCGGTGGGCAACGTCTCGCAGAGCTTTTCGGGACGCGCGTCCTGGATACGACGGGCGAGTTCACATGTAGCATGGTATGTTTCCTGTGGTCCGTTCTACTTGAAACCTTGCGGATTGAGTGAATAAATGATGCACAGGTAAACGTACAAATTCCCCTCCCACCCGGCATCCAGCCCTCCCATCCATCGAAGCGCTCTTCTACTGGCAGAAGCTCTCGCGCCGATGAACCGCAAGACCAGGGTCAGCGCTGGGATCTTCTTCCACAACGGCGCGTGGTGGGCGCGGTGCAGCGCGCAGATATGGACTGAGGTGTGTGGTGCCTCCCTTTCGGCTTTGTGGGTTCAGAGGAAACGGTATGTTGACGTCCATATCTTGTAGATCAGCGATTTCGAGCTGCTGGGGAGCGTGCTGCAGGAGGTGTGTCGGGAGGTAGCGCATGAGACGCTGGGATAAGAAGGGATGCTGGCACACAACCTTTGCGGATACACAAAGGCAGTGAATTCAGGACGCACGCCTCAGCCCTTACGTCACACGGCAGTCCGAGTCTAAATCCGATTTGACATCATTGTGTGTCTCCTCTATCTCTCACCGTTTCTCAGACTTTTCCTCCCTTTTATCGTGACCCATTCGTTCAATATCTTTGACTCGCATGGCACTTGATTCCGGATAAAAGAACGACTCCTAAGTGTACAGCAGCTTTTTCGCTCTAGTTCCCCACGTCATCTAACAAGAAGCTGCCCACGACCTCCATGTACCTCTCGCGCTCCTCGAAATGCAACATATGGCTCGACTCCGCAAAATTTGCCCACCGAACTCGCGGGATCTTTGCGAAGAATGGAGCGACGACCGGATCCTGCGCCTCATCATACCTCCCATTCAACAACAAAGTCGGAACTGCGATTTTGTGCGCATCCTGAATCATCGACCAGTCTTTAAGCGGCGGCCGGCCCAGTCATGTGAAACTCGGAAGGTCCATTTCTAGCAGCGGTCTATCAGCGAGGTTCTGACCCCATTAACAGCTCTCACAGTGTCAAGTAAACAGTAGGATCCTTCTGAATCCAACTGAAGCCTTCGGCAACGAGGGCAGGCATCGGTTTGATGGTGCACAGGTGGCGGGAGTAGAACACGAAAACCGCGTCCTGGTATTCTTGGCTGTCTGTCGTCCCGTCCTTCTCATGTTTGTCCAGGATGTCCTTCACGTCTTGAGGCAGCTTGTCCCTCAGCGCGTTCTGAGAAACTACCCAGAGTCCCATATCCGCTGGTGTGCTGGCGAGAACGAGATGCTTCAGGCCTTTCGGTTTCTTGGCTGCGTGACGCGAGCCGAACATCCCGCCCCATCTTTAGACAGTTAATTGGATGCGGTGAGTGGGTGTTTAGTGACTCACGAATGACCGAGGAGGTCATAATCGTTGACGCGCTCGCGCACGCGTTGAGTCCGGCGAGAGCGATCAAATGTCAACGATCGGAACATTCCTGAGACAGCTGACAATCACCTGCCAACAGTGATCGGCCTTTTACTCTTCGTCGCCATCGTCGTGGCACCTCGTCTCTCGTCCACAGCCCCGGCTTGTCCAAAAGGACGTGTTTCCACGCCTCGTTCAACCTCTTCCCCTTCATCTACCCCCTGCATATCATCCTTGGAACCACGCCTATGCCTTTTCAGGCAGTACTCCCTCGATACGACGACTCGTGCAGGCTGCAAAACCTGCCTCGCGCTCTCTCAACCACCTCGGACTGTTGAAAATACCGGGTTCCTTGCGGATCCCACTGTAGAATGCGTCGCATCTTTCTTTTTGAGTTTTTTCTATTACTTAACTACATCTTTTTACCCGCCTATAAAACATCTTGTACTGTCCATAGCATTAACGAAGATTTTCCCCGTCTCAGTTCCCCCGTCGCCTAAGCTCAGCCTCGTAACCTCGTCTCGCTTCGCTCTCGCCATTCGCCGCCGTCGTCTCTCGCCTTCGTCTCCCCGAATCAGCCGCCGGTTGTCAGCCACGACGCCGGTACTTGCTTGAAGTCCTCGCCTTTTCTTACCATCACACTCCCCTCGGCGCCGCTTTCACTTTTGTATTAGCTCGCGCTGTTGCGGACGGTGAGCACGTCATTTTGGAGCCCACCGCGAGGGTTTCAACATAGATTCCGGCGTATCTCGCAACTTGCGGCCGAACGACCGCCGTAGCCTCCGAATCGAGCTTGTTTCCATTCATCAGAACCCGTACAACCTCGCTGATACCGCCCCGTACGCTTCGTCTAGCACTTCCGACGACGTTCTCGAGTCCGTGCCAGCACATCTCACCCATCACAACAACCTATCGCCACACTCGCCGAGCTCACCATCGCTAGCTTGGATCGCCCGTTACCCGCTCCCGCCTTCCGAACCACCGTCACCAACTCGCACATCAGCAATTTCGATGGCTCAGCCAGCACCCACGCCTATGCCCGCCCGCGGCGACCGTAACGCACCCGTGTTCGATTCATCAAAACCCACGAGCTTCGTCGCTATTTCGGGGACCTCGAATATCTCTTCACCCGCGCCGCCATCACCGCTTCGACCGAGAAGAAAGGACACGCGACTCGTTTTCTTTCGGTGGAGGACCAGGAGATTTGGGAGGGCCTCGCATCTTTTAAACAGCCCATCCAAACCTACGACGATTTTAAAGCTGAAGTACTTAAGCTTTATGCAGGGAACGACGAGGACCGTCTATTTGTAACGTCACCGTTGGCGCGTACTAATAACTTCTGACTACACTTTATTTACTGTTGATCAATCATGTACTATATAGTTGTTAGGTGCAGATGGAGGGACCAACTAAGCTTATCCCGAACCATCTGCACCTATTCTATTTCAATATAGATCTTAGGTCGGTTCAGTGCGGGTCCTTAAGCTATAAGTTAACAACCCACCCTTACACTTTTTTGAACCCTATTGGCTCCCACCGGAGCACTTCTTTAAGAATAGACGACTATTCTTACATTCTTGATCAACTACGATGGCATTCTCAGCATCGCGAATGCCCTCCCCGGCTCCCGCTTCCGAGAACTGGCGTCGTGGACGTGACCAACCGCCCCACCTGCCGCCGTCGATAGCAAGCGGGACCACACCATTCGTGTCCGCTCAGACCCGAGGAGACTACGGCTCCTCGGCAACTGGTGGACTCCTCAATCGTCCCTCATCGCCGAGGATCCACGCACGACACCTGGGTCTGAAGGTGCAGGCCTAGGCCAAAATTCGCCTAGGATCGGCGGAATGGCAGGAGATCGATTTCCTGGCAGACCCCGGTCCGTTGCATCCACCGGCTCCCACCGCGGCGGAGACGAATCTGTCGGGGCCCCTCGAGCACTGAGGGGTCGTGTCGTCCGAAACCCCGATGGGTCCTACAATTTGGTGGAGGAAGAAACAGGATCGTCATAGAGGTGATTGACGATGAGAGCGTTATGCTCCAGGAAGCACCTGCAATGCCTCCTCGGTCCGATACTCTCCACCCCACTCCAACAGACGAGTCCGACCTCCCTAACTCCCGTCGATCCGACGCCACGAATGGGTCACTGAGTGGGGCTGAGGCCCGACTCGCCACGATTACCAATGAATTGCGTGGCAACGGCTTACTTCCCACCAACTGGCTGCGCTCAATCGTGTCAGAGGGGCGCTATCAACCGGGCGGGAACGTCTCCTAGCCACCACTGCTGTACTTACAGACCACATTAATCATAATGTTCAGAGTCATACCCAGCTGGCACAATTCCAGAATGAGACGGTGGCTCAATTTCACCAACTACACGATGATTTTGTGGATCGTACCGAACGACTAAATAGGTGTGTTGAAGACAACGCCGGGGCCCTTCAATCCCTCGGCGCCTCAGAACAGGCTATCCGCGAGCTTGTCGACACAGTCGCTCGGGCCCGCGACGCTTCTCCCCGACCCTCCCCTTTCGCTTCGGTGCGGCCGACTGGGGCAAGCCCCGTGATCCAAACCGTCAGCCATGCCGCTGACGCCGTCCTTCCTCCTCGTAGATCTGGGGAGACCCAACAGCAGTTTGACCAGCGCGCGGACAATAACGTCCGCCGGCGAGAAGCAGCTGACGCGGCGTTCAGCGTGAGGCCAAACGCGGGACCACCAGGCGGGGAACACGTCCCTGCTCCACCATTGCGCTCCACGGCCCGATTTGAGGACTTCGGCAGCATTTCCTCGGCCCCGAGACGACCGAGGGCGGATGCTCCGACTAGCCTGTCGCCAGACCCGCGCGATACAACAGCGTAGCGCAAACCGGATATCTTACCGCCGAGGAAGGAGAAGACGACGGAGGCGACATCTTCGAATCGTTCCGAGTCGAAACCGAGGATAAAATCCGCGCGGTGGTTGACAACCACTTGGCGGAGGCGCTCAGTTTACCCCTCAGATTAAACCTCCGAAAATCGACACGCCGGAAAAGTTTGCCGGATTGGACGACCACCGTCGGTTCATGAAGTGGGTCGAATTGATTTCTCATGGATGAGGACGATGCTGTACGGCGGCGATGGGAGAGCTGAGGACCAGTACCGGGTATCCGTACTGAAGAATTTGTTGGATGGAGTGGCTCTGGACTGGTACATTGAGTTTGTGGCCAATAGTTCCCAAGAGCCCGACTTACCTCGGGACTTTGTGGGACACTGTGTGCGTTACATCGTCGTTTCATTACTACGGCACCGTCCAGCACGCCTTGCGCGAATTTAATCAAATCCGGTTTTAAGGCCGAGGAGGGACCTATCAAATTGTTAGAAAGTTGAGTCGTGCTCGCGCCGCATGCGAGAGCCTATGCCTGATATCATAATCAAGCAGAGATTCATGGCTCTCATACCGGCCTCGTTGCACGACGACTTGAAGACTATGAGGGGCATATCGGAGGCCTATTCGTCCATAAAACAAATTCGGACTCAAGCCGCGCAACTATGGATGCTGACCTTACATCGCGTGGCGCTGGTCGATACCGAGCTCCCAAGACTGCTAATACCCAACCGCGATCGTCTGCGATCAACCAAAAGGGGCCGTCCTCCAGCAGCCGGCCTCCCAATACGGGTCGCCCAGCCGTGACGCCGGCCCACTCACCGAGTGGAACCCCTGGTGGGCCGCTACCCGGACCCCAGCACCTTCAGGACCAGCTAATCACGCTGACAAAACCTGTTTCAAGTGCGGGGCCAAAGGGCACATCGGCAGCGACCCCATATGTCCAAGGTTCGCCGACCGGGCCAGAGTGGCAGCTCAGCGCGTCCCGGACAGCTACGTGGCCGACGACGCCGAGCTAGAAGCTGAGGGCGCCGTGTCCCTGGGCGTGGACGACGATTGGGAGGCCAGCCCCGGAGAAGGCGAAAGCGAAGCGCACGACGCGGCCGCAGACCTAGCGGAGCTCGTGCCGGACGACGAGGCCAATGAAGAGGCCGGGGACGAGAGGTTGGGAGCGATTCGAATTCGCTACTATGCGATGCGGCCCGTCCGAGGCGAAGACGCAGCGGAAGACGATCCCTCGTTTGAGGAGCTTGCCCGATCCTTCCAGGATTCTTATGGCGACGGTCCATACACACGATCCGCCACTGAGCAGTGGGACGCGTTGATGATGGTGCAAGCCGTGGAACACTACACTCGAGTGGTGCGACAGGTCGATCTCGCAGAAGTAGCATCATTGACGTCGGTGGACCGTGTAAGCCCGGCGTTTCTGGACGATGAGGAGTTAGAACGGGGCTCGGGCTGTGAATGATGCTGGGCATGAATCCATCGGCAACACCCTGGTCATATGTCCCAGATCTACCGGGAGGTGCGGGAACTCCACGGAATATTCGAGAAGCATTATTCGGGAGACCCATGGTCGCCGCCGGTCGGGTGTTGTTGGTCGCAAACGCGTCGAGTCACCGCTTGATCAATGAGATCAATGAGTACCTGCGGGTGATCGGCGAGTGTCTGGACTGGACAGTCGAGCGTGGGGCCAACCTACAAGAGGAATATGAGCGCCGACTTCCTACAGCAACCGAGGGATATGTACCCTCCCTTGAAGAGATGGCGGAGTGGCGCACGATGTTCCGAAGCGCTTCTGAATCAGACCACGAAACAGAGGACTTTAGCAGAGCTTTTAGAGCTGCCGAGTTCGAGGGATAGGCCCAATGGATGAGGCCGTGTCCCATTGGTAACGCCTCCACCCAGCTATCCGGGTACCCCGGTGTCAAGCCCTAGCGTAGACTTTGAGGACGCTCTGGAGATGAGATCGGTCATCATGGGTAGTGATGAGGCGGAAGTCGCCGACGCCGCGAACCCTGTGGATACCACTGAGGAATCCTCTCCAACCCCAGCAATGGACCCACACGCGCCTCCGGAGAATGCGCCGCTTCCTGCAGCGGCCCGTGCGCCTATCCCTGGGGGATGGTCATTGACGGACTCCGGCGAGGAACGACTGGCGTACTTTGGAGAGCCCTCGGAAGAGCTGATGGACGTGCCTGCATTACGCGCCGTCGGAGCCTTGAGCGATCACGACCATTCCGCATCAGAGTCAGCTGACGTCATGTCGGTTCTCTCCAAGAGGATCGAGCACCTCTCCAACGTCAATCGGAGGGAAGTACTGGACACGGCGCAGCCTCCCGACTACGACGCGACTTACAATGTCTATCGGCCCAGGTTGATATAGCTGGAGTACTAGCCTATGTTCTCTTTGACTCGGGTAGCAACATTGACTCGCTGACACCGGAGTTTGCCCGAGTGGCAAAGTGCAAGACCTTCAAGCTCGACGAACAGGTCACTCTTCAGTTGGGATGCCGGGGTAGTAAATCCACCATTACATACGGTACCTGGCCGTCAGTCAGCTTCGGCGGCATTCGGGGCCACTCTTACTTCGACATTGCCAACCTCGACCTCTACGACGGCATTATTGGCACGCCCTTCATGATCAAGCATGGACTGGTGTTAGACTTCGGCAAACGCGAAGTGATCTTTCCGGGCGGGCGGGTGATACGTGCCCTGTCCACTATGCAGGAGGCAGCTCTGCGAACTAGTCGCGACTCTGGCGTCACCACGGCGACTCCCGCCCCTCGAGCCTGACTCGAGCAGGCCGTACCTTCCGGTCCGATTGACGGAAGACCGCGGGAGGTAGCTCAACTCTCGCTGGCAGACGCGGTGCCTGTAGGCACCCTGAGCAATACTGTAAACTCACTTAATCTTTATCGACCCCTTGTACCATCACTGCTGAGGTCGACCCCGACGACTTGAGTTTCCGGCCGTCCCTACCTCCCGACTGTCCCTACTTGCTAGTTCTGGAATCTGAGTTCTTTCTATTATTCCCTCGTAGACCGGGGGCTACCATCGAATCCATTGAGGAGGAGGAGTGCGCACTGCCTTCGCTTCCCGGGGACTCGCCTGCGATTATGATCCCTGAGATCGAGATCCCCAGGGAGAGTGGGTTAGGTGAAAACCCAACCTCTTGGTCTCCCGAACTGGAAGACCCCGGTGAGGACGAAGACGACGACGATCCGGTCACCAGGGACGAGTCGAATACCGAGTCCGGGTATTCTCCGATTCACATCTGGACTTCACCCTCCCCGCGAGATCGTGTGGTGCCTTGAAGATCGTCAGCCGTACAACTCGACGCCTGGGCTCAAGACGAGGGACATTGTTAGTCCTCACTCGTCGTCTAACCCCGTCTGTTCCACGGGAGAGACGACCCATTCGGCGTTAACCAGGTCGCCTGGACTGCGCAGTCGACGTCCTCCATCTGTACCATGCTAGATCTGCCGAGGTTGAGGGCCACCATGAGGAATCCCCGATCGCGGACCTCCGCCAACGCTGGATCGAGTCGTGCCAGACCTTCTTGGACCTATTCCATTGCAACTTCCCCCTTTCCGAGCGATCAATCACGAAAATCAAGCTCATCGACGAGCAGGCCATTTACAATTACCACATGCCCCGCTGCCCCGAATCGCTTCGCCGCAATTGAGGGAGAAGATCAACCGTTATGTCAATGCTGGTTGGTGGGAATTCAGCCCGGCGTCCCAAGCGCGCCCGCTTCTATGCCTTCCCAAGAAGGACAATGGACTACGTACGGTCATTGACGCTCGCCAGCGGAATGAGAACACAGTCAAAGATGTGACTCCTTTCCCGGACCAAGACGCCATTCGTATGGATGTGGCCGAGCGCCCTACCGGTCCAAGATCGATATGTCCGACGCGTACGAGCAGATACGGGTGGCTCCGGGCGACGTCCATAAAACGGCGTTTGCTACCCCCTTTGGACGGCGTACTCTCATGTAATGCAACAGGGAGATTGTAACGCTCCGCTACATTTCAGCGTCTTATGACCTGGATCTTCCGAGATGTCATTGGCGACTTCGTACATGTTTACTTAGATGATATATTCATTTTCTCCAAATCCGTCGCAGATCATGAACGTCATTTGGGTATCGTGTTCTCTCGTCTGCGGGAGCAAAAGTTATTCCTAGTGCTAAGAAATGTGATCTGTATTCGACCAGCATGGACTGCCTGGGTCACCGCATTGACCACGACGGGTTACACGCGGACGACGACAAACTCACTCGAGTCCTCGAATGGCGACCTCCCAGATCGCTCAACGAGGTGCAGCGAACTTCTCGGCCTGATCCAATATCTCGCCCAGTTTCTTCCCGACGTAGCCCACTACCACTTCACCTCTCGAATCGATCTGCCACCAGGGTCAGCCCTTCGTATGGCGACCGTTCCACCAGGTCTGCTTGGAGCGTATCAAGGCCATTGTGCGCAGACCCCGGTCCTTCGCCCGATCGACGTCGACAACCCGGACCCGATCTGGGTCATTGGAGACGCGTCAGTCGGAGGTATGGGGCCATGTACGGCCAGGGAAAGAGCTGGAGACGTGCAGACCGGCTGGGTTCATGTCGAAAAAGTTCACGTCGGCGCAGCGATCCTACAAGACCTATGACAAGAAGCGTTAGCGATTCTCGAGCCGCTCATTGAAATGGGGAAGACAAACTTATCGGGCGCAAGTTTATTGTCGCGACGGACCACAAGGCCCTGACAAGTGTGTGAAAACCGCGGCCCGATCAGGGGTCAACGGACGACTTATACGTTGGGACGAATATCTATCGCGCTTTGACTTCGACATCGTTCACGTTGAAGGAGAGTCGAATAAGGTGGCTGACTGTTTATCCCGACTCTATGAGAACGACACTACGAGGACGACTACCACCTGAAAGAGTTCGTGAACGCGGATTTCAGGCTTGATCCCGAACTGGAAGATATGAGCCCACTGCGCGCGGCCGAGTTGCGCCGGGATTCTCCTACTATTCGTGCCCGGCGTATAAAAAGCCTGAGGACCGCATCATCGAAGCCCGCGAACTCAACGAACATGTGGAGGAGTGGATCGACCAGGGCATGGATCCCGACCAATTGACTCTCGAATCGTCGCTGCGCTCCCGCGAACCGACCCAGGTCCGCATCGAGGGCGACGACTCGATCCGAGGATATCAAGTCCGGTTACTACTCCGATACAGTGCTAAAGCATGTTATTGCCAAGCCCGACGCGTTCACCATGTTCCGTGAGGAAGCGGGTATGCTTTACTGCCGGAACACCAAGGTGAGGAGGTCCTCTGCGTTCCCGAACCCCCGTGCCGGAGGAACCCGGCTACTGTCCGAAATCGTCCTCGACGAGGTTCATCGCACGGTGGGACACCTGGGTGAATCCAAGACGTCCGAGTACGCCAGGAGATGGTATTGGTGGCCCAAGATGGGCAAGACCATATCCCAATTCTGCGCTTCTTGCGAAGCGTGCGCTATGTCCAAAACCCAGCCGAAGGCCCCTGCGGGCCCCCTTCACAGCTTACCGATCCCTTCACGCCCATGGGACTCCATAGGCATGGACTTCGTCGGACCGTTCCCGGAGTGCCTTGGATACAATTACCTCCTCGTAGTGATCTGCAGGCTCACTAGTATGGTTGCATTGACCCCATGAAAGTCACAGATACTTCGCTGACCTTGCGTGGATATTCCTCCGCGACATAGTACGACTCCATGGGCTTGCGTCATCCATAGTGTCCGACCGGGACGCGAAGTTTCACCTCCTTGTTCTGGAGAGGCTCCACCGGCTAGCGGGAGTCAAGCTCACCATGTCTACCTCCTTCCACCCGCAAACGGACGGAGCTTCGGAACGCGCCATCCGCAATGTCACTCAGATACTACGGGCGGTGGTGGACGCTACCCAGCGGGATTGGGTGTTCAAGATCCCGATGACTGAATTCGCTATTAATTCCAGCATTAGCTCGTCCACGGGATTCGCGCCCTTTGAACTTAACGGGGCTTTATGCCTCGGATGACCAACCTATCTGAGGCTAAGAGCGACCTTCCGGGAGTCCAAGATTTCGTGCAGAGAGCACTTGGCAACATAGTAGTAGCCCGACAATATCATTGAAACGCGCGTCCGGTCGGCGGTGCAGGCGAACAAGCATCGATCACCCGACCCGGTGATGAGTCTGCGCGAAACCTATAGAAGAAACTATTCACAATGATTCCGTTCAGAAAGTCGATCGGAACAGTGTAAAACTGTACTGATTTAACTCTCCACACGAGCTCGTAGCGAGTGATTCCCTCAGTAGATGCCGCCGAGTATAAGTCCCTAGTACAGGGCCTCGAAGAGGTTGTAGGGAAGGCTATTATCTCAGAAGAGCGTTCAAAAGAGTAGTGTTGCGAATAATACCCTTGGAATGACCAAGTAATACGATTCTAAAGCTTTTGTATTCGATTTAGAGCTTCTCAGCTGTATTCCACACAAATGTACGATAGATAGACCGGAGCAAACGGCTCAACAGCAATTTATAAGACTGATAGTCTTGGGAATGCGATCCAAATCAAGCTTCCGATCCAAAACACGCTCGGAATGGTATAACAACGTCTAAATTCGACGCGACCGATACAACACGGATTTGTACGCTTTGTTCCCGAGTGCCGTTCGATAGGAATCCCTAAGATTCGTTTGTTCCAAGCTCAATCTCACAATTTCCAACAATAGCAAGTAAAAGTTTTGATATTCACTATTCAACTGATAGTAGAACGTCGAAACCCAAAAATACTCTTATTCCGAATCGTAGCGTTTTATGGCTACTAGCTCACGGAATGGCTCAGTTCTATCCCAGAAGGATCGATCTGCAACCAAGGTATTCGCTACCCAAGTATTCTCTGTCGATTTCGAGGTATTCTACACTACTTATACATGTTCGGAATAATATTTAGCAACATAGGAGCAATAGCTATTATTAAAAGTCCGCCAAGCCGCTCTGGAATTGGTATGTAGTCGTTCCGATTGGTTGTTGAGGCGGTCACGCCATTATTATGTGCTTGAGGTGAAATTCCAACGCCCGGTCAACGAAACTCCGACACTAGGGGTGTCTTGGCTTGTTGAACCCTCCGATGGAATGTCGATTTCCTTGGTTTGTAGGCCTCTCCCGTAAGCTAAAAGGCTAGTACTGTATTGTACGAGTCCGTAGCAACAGGGAGATACCCATATTGTGTAGGTTCCGAGGTTGAACCACGAAGATATGCTCCGGAAGGTCGGCCGCGATTAGACTCCCAGACTCTAGTCTAGTGATCTGATCGTGATTCCCTTCGGAATAGACATCGGAACACAGCGGAAGCCATGCCGATCGTATTCGTTGTGTTTCTAATAACGTAGGTGCCCAGGTAGAATGCATGTCTGGTTGGAACCAGCCTGTAGAGTGTCCTTCCAAAGGATCCGACTCTTGTAAGCTGTAATTCCCATGGGTATAATAGACTAGCACATCTCCTACATGTTTCGGAGCGAGGCAGGCAACCATATCCGGGGCTTATTCCTTCAACAGTCCGTTACTCAGCGCATCACGGTCCAACTAGCTGCCTCTGGGCTCAGCACTAGTCCTTATTCGAGTATGATTCGCATGGGAATGGGTTCGGGAATCGCGAAAAATAGCGTTTTCTCCCTATGGTCATTTTCCTAGCTTATCACCGGAGTACTCTGTTGGGCAGAAAGTCTACCTCTCCACCAAAAACCTGAACTTACCCAAAGGCCGTGCCCGTAAATTGGCCCCAAGTTCATCGGCCCCTTCGAAATCACGGCAGGCAATCCCTCGAAGTCCACATACACCCTCGCGCTTTCCGAGGAGCTCGCGAAGCGGCGGATCCACCCGACGTTCCATTCCTCATTATTGCGGCCGCACGAGACTAGCGACGATCTAATGTTCCCGAGTCGGGAAGCACGCCGCTTCTACGATTTCGGTATGCCCGATGATCAGGAGTGGTTTGTAGAATCAATACTGACTCACCGGTGGACCGGGGCTAAGTCACTGAAGTTCCATGTGAAGTGGACCGCTGGAGACCTCACTTGGGAGCCCCCTCGGAATCTTGAGGAATGTGTCGCCTTGGACCAGTACCTTGAGGCGATGGGAGTCACGCGATGGCAAGATCTGCCGCGTGTGTCGTAATGTCCCCGAACGGATTCGGTCCGGCGAGTAGCGATCCCGGACCCTGATGGTTTCAACACCATCACTAATACCACGCTGCACTTTCTGGGTCTTGGCTTTTCACTTATCTACCTTCAATATGATTCCCGACTACTTTCCTTCGCGCTCTCGGTATTCTTCCCCTTCCCCAACCCGGCATTCGACTACCATGAGCGACCCCTCCTTCACGGGATAGTGCGCGCAACTAGTCAAGCTATCGTCGATCGCCTCTTGGCTCCCCGGTACTACGACGAAGAACGGTACGACGACCGTCGTCCTCGTTTCGATCCGCGTGGGCGGGAGTACCGCCGCCGGTATTATTCCCCGCGCCCAGCCCAGTTCGCCATGATAATCGTCAGTTCCGCCGCGAGCGATCCTATTCCCCCAGCGACAGCGCGTCTCGGCATGGCGGGTTCTCCAGCGGGCGCTCGTCTAGCATCAATTCCGAGCGTCGCGACCATTGGGACGGGCGCCGTGGTGTCCAAACCCGTGATCGCCGTGCTTACCAGCCCTATCCGAAGCAAGACCATCGCGGTCGTGGTCGCGACCGCCAAAACGCTCGGGAAGAGCAACTCCGAACCGCCGTACGGAACTCTCGGGGCCCCAAGCACAACCCCCCAACGAGCGAGAATTGGCAGCGTACAGTGTTCCCCCCGACGTCGCGACCGCGGCAGTCGACGAGAACGGGCTCCCCATCTTCCCGCCACTCTCACAAACCGACAAGGAAGAAGCCGAAGCCCGAGACGAGCGTGGGATGCTCCCGGCGGACTGGCCCCAGCATCGAGGAGGCCCGTCAATCCGCGGCAGTCCTCGACGAGGCGAACGGGAAGCACTACAACCGGGCTATCCAATGCTGACCCCCGCCGTGCATGGCGCTTGGGCTACCGCCTCGACCGTGTACACGCCCCGCCAGGCGCACGACCTGATTCGTTTGGGTCGAGCATGGGCAAGCCCATGCCGCTGCGTTCATGCGGGACGCGATAGGTAACCGCCTTGGAACGACCCCACGATTCGCCGCAACGTGGGCGAACTGTGTGTCCTGTATAAAGGCTTTTTTCATTGAATATTATTATGCTAAGATCTTGTGTTGAGTCAAGCAAAAATGACAGGTTTAAGTCGCAGTTCAAAGACTTTTGGCTTGACATAGGTCAAAGGTGCAGATCATGTGATAGCAAGTCAAGGTGCAAGGTGCAAGTTACGAGTCAAAGACACATGTCATGTGACCATATGGCAAGTCGCAAACACAGCTCCAAGTCAAAGGTCCAGATCATATGATTAAAGATTTGAACTCAAATGCTCACATTCTCTCAGTCTTATAAACATGTTATTATATCTTTTTACATGTTTCAAACATATTGAAAGGATGTCAATATTGGCCAATCATCGCATTTCTCCCTATTTTGCCATCAAAGAACTACATATTTCCTCACTCTGCCATTGTCGCCCACAATCTATTATGGTATTACTGATCATTTCTTGATTTCCATCATTGCACATAATTTCTGTTTAATTCATCATTTGAGCGACATTATCCAATGATTTTCCATAGTTCAAAATATATTGGGTACAATAGACGAACATGAGGAAGTGCCTGGGTCCAAAGTAATACAATGTCAGAGTCCTCAGCACTACCAATCAGAGGAGAAAGGAAACTGAGCAAATTATCGATTTCTGGTTCGGTAAGAACACCCATCGGGGGCTGAACCACAACCTGGCTGAGATCAGTCGGTGGACCTGTGCGGCCTATCCAAGAAGTATGGCCCTCGGTAGTAGAGTTGTTTCGAGCCTGCGATTGAAGGAGACTCTCGTCACGAAGTCCTTGCCAGTCAATTCCGAAGACCTCCAATTCCTCCTCGCTCAGACCCTCCTCGTCAGGAGGGAGCTGGTCGCCACGCACCCCATTGACAAACATGTCAAAAACGAACATATCAGTTGGTGAGCGGTTCGGTCCATTCCGAATCTGAATCCGGTGCTGGTTCCATGACTCCGCAAAAAAAGCGAGCTGAGTGTTGATGGTGCCAAGGAAAAGGAGATGTAACAGCCAAATATGGGCAACATTGTTGATGTCCAGCCCATACCGAACCTCTAGAAGTGTGAAATGATTTGCCCAGGTGGCACCAACCTGAGCTGTGACATCAACCCAGAGCCGTTCAATTCGCACATTATGAACACTCCTGTGAAATCGATGATTGAGTATCAATCTATACTGCATTTGCAAGTACTTACCTTCCCCAGATATAAGAGCCCCTCTGAGCCCCACGGTGAGAATCCATCCATGCAGCAACATACAAATTCTCTCCACCATGATCTCCGCGCATTCTCGATGGTACACCATACACTTGAGCTGCACTCAGAAACAGTTCTAGAACAGTGTCTGCTGTGTTATTGTCGCTTGCACGAAGACCTGTTATGAGACGAGAATATCCGTCGATGAAACCATGAATTACAATTCCCCAACGTATGAGGCCTGTCCCAAACACATGAAAATATATAATAAAAATGGTGCAAAAGAACGTACCATGCTGACCATCATGGTGCCAAAGGGAGTTGGGGCCAAGAACATGATAGTTTCGTCGGCGAATTCGGATACGATCAAAAATGCGGTGGATGGGATCTATACGGAGAAGGGATTGGCGAATCCGTTCAGCAGGCACACGGTGGCCAAGTCGCCGAAGCATCCCGCCCAGCATGCTTATACCCGCACGACGATAATGGGTTCGCAGGTGGACAAGAAGCATGTCCAGTTCATTGTCTGAGATCTCTGACACTGGTCCAGTGAACGAGGTGGCAGCAGGTAGTTCATGAGTAGATGGGATAGGAAGATCAGGGTCAAGGAGATCATCTCCTTCGATTTCATTCGAGGAGTCCTGAGCTGTCAGACCACTAGTGGGTTGGAAGGGATTTGGCTGAGACTCAGCAATGCCATGCTCGAGCAAGGCATTTCGCACAGTGGAGCGACTGACTCCAAGAAAACGACTGATGCCTGCAGTTGATCGCTGAGCATATGCCCATCGGAGAAAATCCGGATCAATGTGGATACGAGGTCGCCCAGGCCCATTAGAAGGAAGAGTTTGCACAAGGACTGGTCTTCCATGGTGCGATGTGTCAACGGCATCCTGATATTCAAGTCTAACATCCAAACGCATTGCAGACAAACTGGTCTGCAGTGTTGCAAACTCTTCAGGTTCAAAAATGGCCTCATTCTGGAGCAGAAAATTATAGACATCATTTTATTCGAAAATCAGCACTTGCCGCTGAAACCATGGTTGCGAATTCATCCAGATCATCACCGAGTCTCGAAATAACCATCACATCGCTGTGGCTTCTCTACAAGACTGGTCACTGCAGTCTGAAAGCGATGGTAATGACTCCGAAAAGCATCCAGGAGAACATGTTGAGCAAAAGAACCAAGTTGAGGAGTGTCCATGGCAGTGAATATCCGAACGATGGGTGAGTGGATGTGATGTCACAATCTGGTCACAATCTGGTCACATCCTCTTTCGTATTATTTCGACATGGCTCAAGAAGCCGGTGCTGCAGTGCTACGTATCTATTGCCTTTTTTGAATCCAATCGTTTATTGAGTCTTTCAAGGAGCAGGACCTTTGCAAAAGATAAGCTGCCACATCGTTTTCAAGCAGCCAGGACAGAGCGATATCAACCACTGCTTCGCAAATGTTCCCTTCCCCTCGTCCCTGCTCGTCCAGCGAACTTCTGCACTTTGCACAACTCCACTCGCTCTGATTACCCAGTTGCAGCAGCAACTCGCTTATCTGTTCTCGCAGAACATCGCTGTCGATCCGACCATATCGACCATTCTCAATCGAGACCATCCTCTTTCTAATGACATTAGGGTCGCAACTACGAGAACCCCAGTTTTCGAAGAACAGCGATATCGAAACTTTTTATTTGGGTATCGGCAGCTTGGTACATTTCCAGGTTCCTCGTCCATGAGCCCTGGGCTTGACTTCGATGATGCGATCGATGTGCCTGCTTGTATAGGGCAAGGAGATGACAGTGCGATATATTGGAAGATGTGGGCTGGCATGAATGTTGTCCCCGAGTCGCATTTCATCCTGATATTCTGTCTGGACGATCGCTTCACCTGGTTTCACGAGATGCCCACACCCGAAGTCCTTCTCAATGCTGACACTCTCTCGTTCCTCATCAATGATCCACTATCTGTGGAGACTGGGCTGAATACCCCTGTTTTCCTCTCTTCTACATCCAGCTCCTCGTCAGTCTCTGTTTCGCCTTCTCGATCATCCAGTCGCCATTCGAATCGGAGTACATCTCCCTACCCCACCCCACAGAATCGTTCGCAGAGTGATGTGATCCAGCAGATATGTCGGGCGAACATCTCTGATTTTGACAGCCTACAGTCGAAGGCTAGGTATTTCAGAGGAAATCGTGCCTCTCCTGCAGCTGACCTTGCTCGCTGCTTCTATGTCATGGAGCATTTTATCATTTCGCTTGGCCTTGACCCAGGGCTTTAAAATCCTCCAAGACATTTGTGATTGGCGACAGTGAAGTCAAAGTAACTGTTGACGATGTTCTCACCTGCTTCGCCTGGGTCGGCTCGACATTCGCCAAGAAGCGAGGTTTATTCAAACAGGCCAAGATTGTGGCTCATCGTTCATGGAAAGGAAATCTACCAGGTTGCTTTACTCGTATTTTGTTCAAAATTGTTCTCATCCACACTTTCAGACAGCGACAACACTCGTGTCAAAGAAATGTACAACACATACTTGGGCATCAGATATCTGTGGGCCGAGCATGGGCCCCTTGCCAGTTTTACGAGTTTGTTACCTTCGTCAGAGGCACAGGGTGAGGAGAAACTGGCAGCAGATCTGAAACAAGGTGACCTTGAGAAGAGGAGTCAGTCACTTCACGATAAGTATACTACTGAATGAATGAATCGAAGGTATCGCTGCTTATCTTTCACTTTCAATCGCTAACAGTTTCATAGTTTGGGATCGATTTCTTGAACGAATTGAAGGTATGTTAGATTATCTTGCACATGAATTGACTGACATATTGCAGTACTTTCTTGGACGACCGATAACTACTGTACATGATCTCTAACTAACATACCCCGATCTTGGTATGGCCTACTGTATTACAATGTATATAGATCATATTTGTACCACTGAGCCATGATACAACCCGAATCGTCTGAGCACACCTTGTGCCATTGCGCGAGCTGCATCGGCTTGTCCGGCGCCGCAGACACAGACGACACCACAGAAGAATGAGCAGACCGCTGCCCCAGCGACGATACGCTGTCCGAGCGCCTCACAAATTCAAACTGGCGACAGGATCTATGGCAGGGGTGGAGGCAGAGGTGGGCGCGGAGGCGCAAGCGGAAAGAGGGAAGGGAGAGCGTCAGCACGGGAACGGGCAGCTCGGATGAAGCCGCCGCCACCGCCTTGCCCTTGTCTTTCCCGTTTCCGCCCCTCCCCGGGCAGGCTTCGCTTCTTGTTGAGGCTAGCGCTCATTCCCTACGACGACGCCGACCCGGCCTCCGCGTGGCTATGGCTGCTCCCCGGACCCACCTCGTCCCCCTCCCCCCCTCCATGCTTTTCGGCTCTCTCAGGTATCGCCTCCCCCCAAATGACGAATTTCGGATCATCCTTCGGCGCAGCGACGTCCCCCTTCCCTCCTTCTTCAAGCCCATCTTGATCACCATCCCCTCGTCGGCGACGAGCTTCTCGCGCAGTGGCAGCCCGCAGAAGGCCTGCAGCACGTCGAACACGTCGGGCGAGTACCGTGAGTGGAGGGCTGTTTCAGGGACGGGGGCGAGCGGCGGGGTCTACGACTGGAGGGGGAGCCGGCGATGGAGATGGATCTGGCTCGGGAGGGGGATCGGAATCCAAGGGCAACTCGTCGAGGCTGTCAAAGACACGAGCCCCGTTCAATCCACAACCGAGGTTGGACATGTCAACGTTGAATGTGAACTCTTGGTTCAGGAGCTTCAGCTGCTAGTAACTAGTTACTAGCAGTGTTCGCCATGAGATAGACGTGGGAGTCGACGTTGGCACCTGTCGACGTGGGATGTGAGTTCACTGCATCAGAGAGGACGGCACGGTCAGTCTCACCAGTGACAAATTTGAGCGTCAGAGCATTGCCGCTGGTCGTGATAACCATATGTGCCACTGTAGTCGGCGCCGTCGAGAGCACAGTTTGTTTCGCACGGGTTGTCAGGTCGGGCAGAGAGTGGCGTCACAAGTGTTGTCGGTGTAGCAATTAGTGGTGCTGTTAACAGAGTGGAGCCAAGGCCAGTTTGAGTCAAGGACGACGGAGGAAGAGACAATCGTGCATCCACTGGCCATGCACGTCTGTGCGGGTAAGGCTAGATAGTCTTAGAAAGAAAGAGGACATGAGACACGTGGAAATAGTAGGGATTGTATCAAACGTACTCTCCGCCGCTTGGGTGCCAACTTGCTGAGCCGAGACGACGGCCAGGAAACAGAGGGATATCAGAGCTGCAGCTGGAGCATTCCTGCCACGCTGTGAGCGAGGACAAATATCACGATGAAGTCTGTGTACCGTAAACCTAGCGGATATGAGTTACTGACAATCGCTGGACACGATTGAACGAACCGTGAGTTCCGCAAGGCAGAAACGCGCAGAATAGTGAGCCGAGGAGAGTTAGTAGAAACCTGCGTTAGTCGCACTGCCTTTATAGCCGATGTCGGGCACGAAATCAGTCATTCGTAAGGACTGCTAAGCTGCGGCGTTAACGGCGGCGATGCACCCGCAGTCCTACCCGCACTACCCAATCGATGCGCGACGGCGGCTCGACGACGCAAGGACGAGAGTAGTGGCCGCCGGAAGTCAAAGATTCGCGCCTACGGGTCGCACTCCAGCCGCCAAATCCGTAGGAACCGCCAGGACGACGGGCGCGCGCAAGCCGTCGAGATCGAGGAAATGTTCGTACAAGGGTGCTCAAGCCTCATGTGGCGATGCGGAGGGGATGAACGGCCAAAGAGGCCCGACATGCGGCGGTTGGGGGCGTCGTCGAGGGTGGCATTGGAGTCGGAGACAGAGGAGATGCGGCGGTGGCCATATGGTTTGCTGTTGAAGGAGCCAGTGAGAGGAGTAAAGGAGGCGCGTTTTGAGGACGGTGGAGCCATGAACGCAGAAGGGGCATTGGCGCGATTGGTGTCGAGGGCCGGCGGTCGGCGACTCTCCGCTTGCAGGCGCATGAGCCCTCGTCTGTTGTATGTAAGATATTGATATGGTCGAGTGCAGGGAAAGTCTCACTGGCTCTCCTCAACCTTTGTGCGCAACAACGAGATGGCCTCTTCGTCGTCGCGGTTCTTCTTGCGGGCCTCGGAGAGCGACTCGTCGAGGGCCATGGCCTTGTCGGTGATGTGCTGCAGAGCGTCCTCGAGCTCCGATTCCTTCGTATGAGCGGCGGAAAGCAGGACGAGGAGATCGTCGCGCTCCTTGGTCATGTCGGCGAGCTGGTGGCGCAGCTGGCTGATGATGTGTGCGAGAACATGGGGTCGATGTCGGGCATGGGGGTATCGCGGCGTTGTGGGCTGGTGTAGGTGGCGGTGACTCCATAAGCTGGCTTTCGAGCTCGAGGGAAAGGTCGATCGAGTAGCGCGGCCGCGGTGGCTCGTCGTCGGACATGATGGTATGTAGCAGCCCCCTAACAACAACACATATGTTACTTATGGCGATGCACGCTTTACCACATGGCGAATTGAACAAATCCCATGCTCTCCCACTGCAACACTGACATGAGCAAGCTGAGGAACGGTATAGCGCGGTCGACGAGCCAGGCCATGGCGCGCTCAAAATCGTACCCATTCGCCGCGAGAGCGTCGTCGAGCTTGGATGGGGCTAGTGTGGAACCAGACACGGAAGAAAGGACGTCGAATGGTGTCGTGCCCTCGGTGAGCATCGGGGCGGCGCGGTGTCCATCTCGATATTGTCCTCCGGCGGAGAGAAGCCGGCGGAGCCGGCGTCAAAGTGTTTTTCAGAGCGGGACGAGTTGGAGTTGGATGAGTTGGACCACTGGGCGTCGTAGTCGGCAACGGCGAGTGAATGGAACGCGCGCGGAAGCGCTTTCGCGGTGAATGGATCGAACGGATCCTCTTCATCGTCATCTTCATCGTCATCGAGGTCCTCGCCGAGGAGCATAGAGGAGCGAAGGGACGAGCTCGGGGTTGGTGAACGCTCGAGGATCAGTGGTGCCGCGATTGCTATACTGGAACGAAGGGACTGTGGGACCACATGTCTGGAGACGGCGTGTCTGCGCGAAGAGCACCAGGGTTTGAGGAAGCGGCAGAGAGGGGGCGCTGGATGGGCTTGAACTCGCTGGCCTTGGCATTCAAGAGACGGGGTGAGGACAACGGAGAAGCTGGAAGACTGGCTGTAAACTGAGCTATATTGAAGAGAGAGAGAACAGGGGAAGCGAGCGGAGAGGTTGGTTTGCTGTCCGTCTTGGCTGAGATGTACGACGCCGCGGTATGGGGCCTGCGGAACACCTGTCCGAGTCTGAACGGAGCCGTGCGGACGCGCGGGAGGACGGGCGGTAGTTGGGGGTGAAGAACAAGAACGGTACGCCCGCCTCGTCGTCGCGGTGTTTGTGCACGAGATCCAGCACACCAGTGCTCGACGGCCTCCTCGTCCATCCCGTATGTGTCCTGCAGGAGTGCCTTTAGCTTGTCCTCCTGCTCGTTGACGAGCAGCGCGACGACGTCGTCGACGAGCTCCTGGGAGACACGGGAGGTGTCCTCGAGCTCGTAGCTGTGGGCTGGGCAGCGGCTTATACTGCCGCGCGAACGGAACTGAGCACAACGCAAATATATCAAAAACTGCCCCACGAAAGTAAAAGGCAACCCACCCGCAGCGGCGTGAAGAACCACCGGTGTTTGCTAGCCGTGTAGCGGTCCTCCAGCAGCTTCGTGATCGTCTTCTTGGCGTCTTCACGCTGCGTCGGCTCCTTGAACGTGTCCGCGGCGACGGCGCCCTTGAGTCCCTCCAGCTCAAGAGCATACCGTGTGGGGAACAAGTGCGAGTAGTTTACAACCTAGAAATTTGTTGAATACACGATGCAATTTGACAAACAACGGGGCCGACCTTAATGAAAGGCTTGACCTTGCTCCGGTGCGCCACTCTCTTCTTCCGCCGGTCGCTTTAAACGCGGGCAGCGCTCGATGCCGGCGACAATGGCGTGCGGGTAGGCGCTCCTTCGTTCCCTCGTCCAGCTGCTTGATGACCACCACCTTCTTCCCTGCTTGCCGACCTTGCAGGATGAGCGCGACCTTTCCGGGCTTGTATACTGGTGTAAATCAGACAACGGGGAGGATGGGCGAGAGATGGGGGTGAAGAACAAGAACGGTCGACGCGCGGTTGCTTGGTATGGACTGGTATGGATAAAGCTGGGCCGTGGCTGTGCAAGAGGCATTATGGAGCTCGCACAGCCACACGCGTCCGTTTGCTGAGTGCTCTAAACGCCCACCGCACAGTCGACCGACTCACCGCTGCCCGGCGAGTCTTTCCTGTGAGTGCTTAATTATAATATTCTTCTCTTCCGTACTAAATGCCTAATCGCGCGGTTTGTCATGTCAGTGTCACGGTCTCCCAAGGAGAGCGTGACGCGACGACCTCAAACCGTCGCGCCCTTGAAGCATGGCAGCTACCCTCTCCGAACGAACCCACAGCACCGTCGTCGCCGAAGACCACCGAGGCATGACCGCTCATGACATCCTCGAAGAAGCAGGCATGCTCGCATAGATAATAAGCCCGGGCATCTCACAGGTTCGTTCCCTCGGCCCAATTCTTGTCGACAGCCTCATTCTGTCAATAGTCAAACTTGGGCCCCAATACCCCGCTGCCCATGGTGTATTGCGCATGATCCTCGACCTTATTGGAGAGAAGATTCTCGTAACTGACCTTCACATTGGTCTTCGCCATCGTGGTACCGCGAAACTGGTGCGTGGTGTCTCTGCCTCCGATACCCGCCGAATAACCCACGCGCTAGGCGCGCTGGTTGTCTACGATGGCACCTCCCGACGCTCATCTGACAACGCACGCGCGTGGCTTGCGGACGTGCGCGCGCACGCCGATGCGCAGGTCAGCTGCATTCTCGTCGGATAGGAGTCGCAGGCCCTCGGTGTGCGACTGATCCTTAATACCGCGGCCGAGTGCGACGACTACCATGGGCTGCATCTGCGTACAATATTCAAGCACCATAAGATCCCGATGCGGGACACGGTGAAGGAGAACATTTCGCGGGCGTGCACGAGGTGTGCGAGATTTTCAGTGAGCTATTGCGCTTCATGCGCGACATCAATCTAACCCCACACTCACCAGATGACGCGCGGCTGCACTCCGCGGCGACCTACGTGCACTGCAAAGCGGGCAAAAGCCGCTCCGTCACCGCCGTGGTGGCGTACCTCATCCACGCGAACCACTGGACGCTCTCGCGCGCGTACGCCTTCGTGCTCGAGCGGCGCAAGGGCATCAGCCCCAACATCGGCTTCGTCTCCGAGCTCATGACCTTCGAGGAGGCGGAGCTCGGCGGGAAGAGCGTCGGCGTGCAGCCCGCCGCCGCGCCCGACGGCGACGACGGCGCCCCAGGGCACGGGCACGATACAGCGTCGCCGTGGGCGGGCGGCGCGGCGGGCACGTCCGCGAGAGCCTCCCGCCCGCGTTCTCGCAGACACGGTCCTTCTCGGGCATGCTGGACTCGAGATCCACGCAGCAGCCCGCGAGCGCGGGGGGGCCGGACGGCGCGGTGGGGAACGCGGGGCAGGAGATGGAGGTGCGCGACGCGGCGGGGCGGTATCGCCACGCGCGGCGCGCGCCCGTCGACGAGACGCGAGTAAGCGTCCATCACTAGAACTGTGTTCGCGTCTCTTACATCGATCGGATAGCAGTTGCTACTGGCCAAGATGGCACCGTCGACGGTACTTTCAGTTACATTTGCCCCGATGTCAGTCGTTTTTATCTCACCCCTGATGTTCTAATTAGTATAACTGATGCCGGCGGGCACGACAGGTCTCCCCAACACTGAAGTCTTCTCCTACCAATTTACGTCCTGTACGGCGGCCAACACCACCTGGACGGGCCGATTCACCCTCGCGGCCGCGGACGGCTCGACCGTAGCCCAAACGCAGAGCGAGTTGTTCGACGACAACGGAGGTTTTTTTGGGACGGCGACGCTGGCAACCCCATCCGCTGCGAGCGCCGCGCCTACGTGTAACGCTGCGGGTGCGGGTAGTGCAAGCAACGCGTCCGTCACGGGCGCTGCCAAGTCTAGCGCAGCGACCAGCGCCCCGGCCTCCAGCTCTGGATTCAGGTCGCAGAAGCTCGCAGCAATGAGTCAGTCTAGCCCTTCGTCCGCTGCGTCTGCGGCGTCGAGCGCCAACGGCGCGGCGCAGGCGACGGGGTCCAGCGCAGCCCTCGCTGCCGGCCCGCTAGCTGTCGACACGCGCATGTGGCCGGTCGTTGCTGCCCTGTCTGCGTCTGCGTTGGCGTTCACGATCCTCTTACTTATAATCTACGCACGAAACTCGTCCTCTCCTCGTTTGCATTCGATTTGTGGTGACTACAGCACAGACATCTGTCATCCATGTAAGCGGCCTGGCGGCAGCACTCGAGTTTATAGGCGCCCGCATAGATCATTTGGCAGAGAGTTACGGCGGTCCAGGTTTGGTTTGCCTTACTCATCTCCCGCCGCAAATATCTGAAATTTCTTCAAGGATACGGAGGAACCTCTGGCTAATGCATCGATTATTGTGTACTACCCAACTGTCTCGTCATATTTGTCGTCACATCCGTCGTCGTTCACGCCGGCGCCGGCTACGTCCACCCTGACTGACCGCTATAGTCCCCATCTCTCCCGCTGTTCCTACGACCTCAGGCAACCCCACCAGCTCATCGGGTTCGGGAACTCTGAGCTCGGTTCATCGCATTCGCCACCGCCACCGTTAGCCTCACCGCCGCCATCGTCGACCACACCGTCTTCGCCGGCTTCCCCCTCGCCCGCCCCATCGCCGGCGGCGTCTTCTCGCTGGCCGAGCAGCTTGCCCTCGCCCCCATCTTTTTCGGCGAGTAACATCACCAGCACCTCCCTGCCCGCCGTCCACGGCTCTGTCAACCTCCTCACTTTCTCAACTTGAAGAGTCTCGGTGCCTCAGTAAGCGATTCGTCTGCTTTACAGAGTTTCTTTTGACATGTTGGCCTGATCAGCAATTGCGAGCCGCGGAGAAGCTTAGCAACGACCAAGTATGCACCACGCTCTCGCTTGCGCGCTTTCCCGCCGACATCGCCAAGGTGTTGAGTCTGTTCAGTGACACGCTGGTGTGCGGCACGCCCAAGTTTGCGACAGCGAGGACGTTCCGCAGAGCAGGTGAAACGTGCTC
This sequence comes from Panellus pusillus, assembly GCA_013387415.1. NCBI lineage: Eukaryota > Fungi > Basidiomycota > Agaricomycetes > Agaricales > Mycenaceae > Panellus > Panellus pusillus. Next base: position 36,469 of record QVIE01002020.1, read on the forward strand.
GGTGATGTTTGCGTGGGACGTGTATGATCCTTCTGGCCTGCTCTCGGGCTGGTTGGCGTTGACAGCATGTCCATTGTCGAGCACACGGCGCAGCAATCGGGATCGTCAATGTATAATAATGACTGGGATGGTGAAGAGGAGAGTTCGTGAAGGAGCCACTGTTGACTTTATTTATTATACTGTAGTACATGTGGGTATCTATCTATTCCAAGTGCGATAGACTGACTTTTGTCGAAAAAGCCACTTTGATGACAGTCGATCGATCGATTTTAATCGGATAACTTCCTCAGAACCACTTTGTCGCACGGACTATGTCGAAGCAAGCAGCAAAAAAGCAAGCTATCGAAGCAGGCAAAATCATAGTATCCTTCATCCAGTCTCAATCTCATCTGTGTCTCCAAACAGCGACTGCATATGTCAAGCAATCTGATGTCATTGAACTTGTTGACTCTGTGGATCCTGCAGCTCCTGAGGCTCTGTCTCTCGTGGTTGAAAAGATCTCAAAGATCCACAGTGGAATGAATACAGTACAAGGCACAAACACTCAGGTCTGGCTTCTACTGATTTTCTTGCAGCTCGTCGATGTTATCGCATTTGCCACTCAACACACTGTCCCTGGCAGCGAGCCACACAAATCATGGCTTGCCCTGCGTGATAGGGTTCGTTCAGCGAAGCGAGCTGAAAAATTTCGTTCCAGTGTTGCCGGACATTATGAAAAGCGAAAAATCGTATCTTTCATCACTCCACTACAAAATCATCGCTGAAGCTGTATAGATCGGCTCACTCCTCCTGTACAAAAGACCCCGTTCTCTCGGTGACTTTATCAAAGATAAACCTGCCAATGGTGAAACGACTTTTCTCTGCCCTCGAATTGTGTATCGGGAGCGCATCAAACCCCAAGTCAGCCGTGGACAGGTACTGGCTGATACGGACGACTACTCTGGATACTACATCGTCGCTCCGGATGAATCTGTAATATTTCTTCGTCCAGGTCAGTTCTTCCTTGATTGAGAACTTATGAGTACTCAATTTTCAAGCAGGTGACAACCGGGTCGAGCTTGCGGTATTGCGTGGTGTCTCAAAGTCCGAGACATTGTACAAATGGCTTGAAGATGTCATCCACACAGCATGCGACGAACGCCGCGGTGTTCGGGTAAGTTTTCTTCCTTTCGAGTTTTGCCCTGTGTTTATAGCAATATCATTGCAGCCATCTCATCCTGGAAGAATGGTCCAAGTTGGCTGGAATGCTGGCCCCCGACACGCTCGTTTCTTTGGACTTGCGAAAAGTTACACTAAAGATCTAGACAATGAGACTGCAGTTGACCACGACCAGGACGCTATTGCTGCACTGGCTTTGACTTGGAGTATTGCAAAGTCGTTTCTGCCGCAGGAAATGATTAGCGAAGTCGATGCTGCAGTTGGTGAGACTGGCCTCCCAAAAATGGCAACGCGAAATGTGCCCGAAGGTGTGTACACCCATACCATGTGTGTTGCTCTACTTTTCAAATATCCCGCAGGTACCGGTTACAGGTTCACTCTCGATGGGAAAACATATGATTTCCCATTACATGATCGTTCTCCATGTGAGGGTCTCTTTACGGAAAATTACGCAGCGTATGTGACGGCCCATATTTCTTTATTTCCACCAACATGTTTACAGCCCTGGCCACTGCGACCCATCCCATGCACCGTTTACGTTTTCGTGGACTATTGTTCATGAAGCGGACACTGTATCCCAGTGTTCACCAAGCCTAGACCGTGTTCTCCGTTCACAGAAGAGCAAGACGGGTGAAAACCCACAGCTACCGCCAGCTCAAGATGGTGGAAATTTTGTTGATCTGTCGCTTCGGGTCAAAGTTCGTCAGTCTGCTGGGACGCTTCTAGCACACCGTCCTGACTTCCTGCATGGGACAACTGTCCATTCTGGGACTCGTGCATGTGGTATCACAATTCCGTTCACACTCCGTATTCACAAAGAGTTCGAAAAATGAAGCAGAAGGGCATCCATATCGTAGAAAGGAACAGTGTGTAGTAGTAGTCAATTCGTAAACTTACATGCTGTGGTGGCCACTTTACCCTCATAATGTTCCTTTGACAGTTATAAAAAACAGCACTATAGTCTACTTGGAATGACACTGGTGGTTCAACACTGCATAAGGTTGGGGCATCGAGTTTATGAAGAGGTCGGATGTTCAAGCCAGGCAGGTGGCAATTTAAAACAGTAAGGTTATGTAACTTGCATTTCAATTATCTAGGCCATTTTATTGAAATTTTCTACTTTTGATTGCTTCTTTGATTGCTCAAGCATCTTGGCAGAAAATTGCTTAAAGTCGCTTTCGCTCATATTCTTCGAAATGACGAGACCACAATCAATTCGCATTAGAAATAGATACGATAATATTTCGATGCAACTGTCAGACTACTTTACAAGTAATGGGCTGTGAATGGTATGTTTATAAGATTGTGTGCCCACCGATGCCACCGAGAAACTGCATTAGCAGCCAGTGATCGATAGCCTGCTCGCGACTATAGGGTTCGACCTCATTACCCTGCTGGTCGCGAGCAGGATACGAGCGACTGTAGATGTCAACAAGATGGACGATCGGTATACGAACTGTTCGGAAACAGGTCCGAAATGCAAACTCGCCCTGCTTCATCGAATACTGTCGCACAGCAGAGTCCTCGTGGTAACCCAGGTCGTTCGGCCCGACCCAGTATGCACACATCTGCATGTCCAGGTCGCTGAATTCTACATGGGGGCTACCAGTCGTAGCCCAGCAGAAGATCATGCACCGAAAAGCTGGACCATCGATCTAAACAGGAAGGGCTTAGTCCGAGCGACAACACAGTGACAAATGATGCACAGACCTTATCCCAGGGTATGAGCTTGCTGAGATGAGGAACAGACTCTGCCAGAAGTCGGGGGCATGGAGCTCCTGACCCCTCTAGGAACCTTCTGAGGATTTCGCAGATATCCATGTTGACAACAGGACTGGTGGGATCGACAAACTGGGCGATTTGGCGAGGAGTGAGGGAGATGATGGAGAGGTGAGGCTGAATGGAGTCGAAATCGTGGATGACAGAAGTCCAAGTTCGTGATATGAAAGTCGCAGACCCTCCAGCGAATGAGCGAAGGACCTGAAATAGGTCAAGAAGTGTAGACAAAGATCTGCATAGACGACATACCTGGGAGAAGTCGAGTCCATTCCGACAATGCAGCTGGAATCCTACAACAAATGCCTGCAGTTCAGCATGAGACGAGGGATGTGGACCAATGAGTGCAGTGTAGAGCATTTCCACAGCGAGAGCTTGATGCTGAGCTAGATCGCGAGTTTGTAGACAGGAAATCTGACATGTATGAGCAGCTGTGATCAATGATAATAAAGTTGAGACAGACCTGCATGTCATGGTAAGTCGCAAAATGCGACTGAAAAGGAGCGATGTTCCCAGTAGGTCCTAAAGCAACCCATGTCTCTAGGAGCGATTTGAGCTCAGGATACCATTCGCCGACAAAACTACGAGTCAGCGAGCCGACATCGCATGAGTTTGCAGCCCATTGGATTAGGGCTGGGCTGAGAGGGTCGGGAGCGATGCCATGGATCAGCATCAAGGCAGTGAGACATCCGAGAGCGATGAGACTCAGACGACGATCGGTACTGATGTAGGAGGAACCAGCGAGCGACATGGTCGTTGCGATCGAGCACTTGTTTCCGAAGCGAGGGAGGAACCATGCTCCTTCGTGGTCAGCAAAGTATCGAAAGGCAGTATAAATGGCCTCTCGCTCAATGCCTGCCCCATGGATACAACAGTGCCATCATCTGTGACACTGAACACAATCAGAGACGAAACTGATCAGTGAAGTTAGAGAACCTACATCTCAAAGAGACGATCAGACGAGAGTATGGTTGTAAAGTCACCTGAAGCAGCTGCTACTTTGATGGCCTCGATGAGTGCCATAGCGACTTCGTGAATATCCTTGCCCGAGACAGCAAACTTGATGAGGGCAGAGCTGCTGGATGCACTGTCGAAAAGTGCTTTCGAGAAGATTGCTGCCTCGAACAGAGCTCCATAGCGACCAGGGAAAGGTACCCATTCGTTCAGCCAGAGTCGAGGTGCTGATATGGATGACTAGAGTAAAATTGTATCAAAAACCTTTACCTCTTGGAAAAACGACTCACAGTCTGCTGTAGGGCAACAGGACCTGGAGCTGAAAGTTCAGCTGCAATCGATGACTAGAGCAGATTCGTCTCAGTGATCTCTATCATACGAAAGTCTAAATGACTTACAGTCGATGCAATAGCAGTCGAACTTGAGGCAATAGGATTGGGGCTTAAGAACTGGTTTTCGACATCAAAATCCTGGAATGTGCTTTAGAAGAGCAAAGAAGGCAGGTCAAGGGTAGACATACCACCAGACTTTCCTCAATTTCAACCTCGTCTATATCATCATCCTGCTCGCCATCCGATTCGCAGCTAGGGGCTGTCCAAGATGATATATCGCCCCATTTTCGTTTGCTGCTGAAAATAGCGAATGCATGAGGACATTCAAGCAGGTGTGGCGACGAGTGATGCCTCTGTTTTCAGGGTCGGCAAGGCAGCTAGTTCCCGACGATGCGACTGTACACTGAGGTTAGCGAGAGTACAAGAAAGAGTGCAACAACTTGCCAAAGTTGAGAACAGTCGGGAATTACGAATACCCAGGCCTGATTTGCTGTATACCTTATAAGGAGGTGTGAACAGGCGACCCAGGGTAACCTCGTGATCGCCAGGCTGTCGGACAAGAGTGATGAGACCATCTGATCTCCGAGGAATACCTCTGCTCGAAATGCGAAGTAGCTGCAGAGGAAGTGTTTCGTGAAGCTGGAGATACTGGAGAAGAGAGGGGGGAGGGTGCAGGAAAATGCCACTGCTGGCTAGAATTCTTCATATCATTGATGACTGTTTCGATGACCGAAAGAATGGTAGTATCCACTGGAAGACGATACTGGAAACGAAGGGAATGTTTGCCGAGGAAGGTGTCGAAAGAGTTGAATAGGGTATTGATCAGATGGAGGTGCGATGTCAACATCGGCTACACAGATTGAATTTAGGAAATGAGGATAGAGCGAACAGTAGAGGAGACTGACATGAGGGAGATATATATGAATAAGAAGGTTCACGAATCGTTCGTTGGTGATCGGGTCTGTATCGAAAACTGATGCTGCAGTGTTGGTATCTCTAGGCAGAGTGGGTGTACTCTGGGCAGGACCACGACGACGACGACGAACGACTTGATGGGAAGTTGGAGGGAAGTGGGCATCGATAGCAAGATTGCGAGTGGTGTTAGCCTGAGAAATCTCGGAGGTTGTGGGACGAGAGATCGAACGAGCTGAGCCTGCATGCCGAGGCTGGTTCGTATTGGCAGTCATGCTGACTGCCAGCGATGAAGTGCCCAAGATGGGCTGGTAAGCTGCTGGATATGCTGGGGTGCTGGGGTTGGGATGCCCCTGTGCCGATGGGGCCAAACGAGAGCTGATGTAACTCGTAATTCGAGGGGCACTATCAGCAGGAGAAGTGTCTTGAGCGAACGAGGTGGGACCAGAAGAGGCTGAGGCCAGTGTAGACGAGGCTGGTGCAGGAACGAGTGAAGATGTTGTCGGAAGAGCAGCCTGAAGCTGCTGCACTGTGGCCTGAAGGCTCTGCAGGGTTTGGAGAATATTGCTAGAATCCATTCTACAACTCGGTCATATGTGGTTTCGCCTGAATTTTGAAAACAAACTTACTTCGTATGAAGTATAGGGAATATGAGGCAAAAGAGCGATCAAAGTAGTGTGAAAGAGTGGCAGCGAGACGATATTGAGATGGGGAGAGAGATCGACTGTGTCCAGTTCGGTTTTCTTTATACAAGAACTTTGTTAGTAGTGTCAAAAGATAAAAACGAATACATATTCCAACATTGAGCGAACATCTTTTCATGAAGAAAGATGTTCGCTCAATGTTGGGAATGTGTTGGAAGATATTAAAACATATTTCAATGATGGCTGTTCCAAATTGGGATATTAGCTAAACCTAGGTATGGACCTTTGACTTTGACCTTGTCATTGTATGTTCGTATCATTGATTGAGACATTCTTGCCCAATACTTTGACATATTAATCTCGTAACCTCAGATCACTGTCATTGACTAGTGATATTGATACAATGTTAGACCTTGCATCTAGACCTTGTAATAGCACAAAACCTTTGTTTTGCTCTCGTAGCCGACAGACCTTGACTTGTACTACTGATCTTGTAATTTTCAGCGATAAATAAGGTCATATCTCGGGGGGTGGGGGGGCAGTGGGGCGTCGCGAAGCCCTATCCACGACGGTTTGGAATGTGCGAGGGACGCGGCATCGAGGGGGACGCGAACGGGTGAGGTCTTGGCTTCTGCAACGCGTCGCCGGGAGACGGCTTTGACTGCCGGGTTGGAGGACGCGATGCGTGCCTTTGTACGTTCTCGGCGCGCCTCTTTTTTGAGTTCATCTTGTCATTCAGCGCTGCCGAGAGTCGTTTGGAAGGTGGCGAAGGGGTGGCGGTACAGCTCGAAGACGGCGACAGGGCAAGGGGAGCGGCTGGTTCGGGAACGAGGTCGTCCGGAGGGTCGCAGGGGTCGTCCTCACAGTCGCTGAGGTCACTGAGGTCGTCGACGTCGTGGACGGTGTCTTGCTCCAGTAAAGTCTCTTGTATCCGCTGACTAGTGTCGAAATCGAGCGCAGGGGTGAATATGGCGCGTTCCAGTGCTAGGTCAAAGGCAGAGAACTCCTTCCCCGACCGCAGTGTCCGTCTTCCTATGGAATGTGTAAGTGAAAATTCTTGGCGGAAGGATTGGAAATGAAGGGGGAGGAATAAGAAAAAGCGCGTCATACGCCTGCTTGGGGCGGATCTCTTGCAGTGCGGTTTACAGTGTCGCGCAGAGGAAAGGGAGCAGAGGCTGGCGCGAGCTTGGGAGTTCCAACGGCGGATCTCTTGCAAGGCGACTTATAGCATGCCAAAGAAAAAGAACAATCGAGAATGGGGGGAAATGTGCGGGAATACACGTACCGGCCATGGGGAAAGTCGAGAAAGCGCGTTCGTGGTGAGTGAGCTGGCGGTCAGGTGATTGCGACACGGTCGCGTCTGACTTGTTTCGATTTGTTGACACAACTTACCATGAATCGACCATCCGGCGTACACAAAGGCAAGGGTAACTCGAGAAAAATTCGAGCGGTCGGCACCGCACGGACCATCAATCCCGCCGATCCTGCGCCCTTTAGAGCACGAATGCTCGGTCCACGCGCGATCGCCGCCTATCGTCAGCGAGGGAAGGAAGTGATGCGTGACCGGCTCACTGGTATGGCATTTCTTATGTGCCGTCTGCCTGGCCATTGGAAGCTAACAATCTCAAAGCCATGGACTCTGGCGAACGAGCGCAGATGGCGCGTCTTCAAAAACTTGCCCACGAAAACGACCTTTTCGAAGATGAGATGGATCCGACGGTTACCCTCGACGGGGTGCTGAATGGCTCTGAACGCATCGATATCAGCCACGCTGGTGGCGAGTTTACGTCTCTGGAGGAGGCTCTCGCTTCCGAAGTTCGCGCCGAAAAAGGACGGTAGGTACAAAAAGTTATTCGGCGAAGGCGTATTGCGATACTGACATAGGGTATGCTAGCCGTTATGAGTGGCGCACGCGGACAGACCAGACGGAGCGGCGAAATCTCGCCTTCGAAGAGAGAATGCCCGGAATGGTCGACGCGTACATTCGATACTGCGCCGAGCGGGAGCTGCGAGGCCGGCAGCACGTCCACGAGTGGGAAGATTTTGGCCACCCTAGCGAACCGCCGCCGCCGGGTTCCGGGCCTACCGTCGAGGAGGTGTTTGAAATTAAGGTGCTTGACATGTTCGGTAGGTCCCCTCGCTTGCAGCGTCGATTGAGTCTAATATACAATACAGAGACGAAAGTCGTGGACATTAAATACGATGTTGGCCGAGACGGAACGGCTGCCACGTTGGTAGCGGCGGGGATGATTCCCTGTGCTCCGTACTCACCGCACGTCGCTGTTACGGTGCGCGTCCTCGAGGCCTATCGAACGTTGCATGCGCGCTGCCCCAGTTGGCTATCCAGGCCTATGTGAAAGCGCTGTGCGATCAGCACGGACTGGGGTTTGCACCGTACCTCAGGCAACAATTTTCCATAGCCTACGACGTCTACTTGGAGATACGCCGTACGACGGACGCACGCGTTAGGAACGCGCTCGGGCGAGACGACTCTTGGCGGCTGAAGCACGCGTGCCCGGCGTGTACCTACAAGCTGGAAGGCGAGGATCGGCTGATTTTCGACATGCTCACGACGATGGACGGGAATGATTCACTGAAGCGTGTTCTTCGGCGTTCGAAGGTGGATGAAGACGAGGCAGCCGAGCCGACGTTGGGGTCTTCGAAGGAACGCGTGGATAATCGCGACGCGGGAGATGGCTACTTCATCCCGAGGGAACGGGTGGAGGAATGGTCGCGGACGAGACTTGCGGAGATCCTGCCGATGGAGGCGGGTAACTCGGTGCGCAGCCCATCTCCTTGTCGAATGAATTCAGACTGATTAAAGCTCACGGTTAGGACGAGGATAATCCATGTGCAGATAGATGGAAAAACATGATCAACGACGTCACGTCGAAGATGTGGGAATCTTCGACGAGACGGGGATCTTTTTGGCTTTGTGCCGGCACGGTTTCGTGCTGGTCGTCGCAGATATGATCCGCAGCGGGGAGCTGTAAGTACCGCGGTGATGATTGCATGTCTTTTTCTGACTGTGTTTATTCTGCAGCGCAAAATATCCCCTAGCCGTTGTCAAGCTGCTCCTCGACACTTTTGGCCTCAACTTGGGGATCGGCTACGATGTCGCATGCCATTTCGGTACCACCGTTAACAACAGCGAGCTCGGCGACCAGGCGAGGGATCAAAACCTCAAGTGCCTGGTCGGCTCGTTTCATGGGCACGCCCACAATCGCCTATGTCAACTCGGATTTCTGGCGACCTACGTTATGGGTTTAGGGCTCGAGGACTTGGAAGGTTGCGAACGTTTCTTCTCGCGATCCAATGGCCTCGCGAAGTCCTGTCGATACGCCAGCCGATTCCACCGGCAGCAAGAGATCTCAACGTATGTGAAGCAGATAGACACAGTCGAAACGTACGCCAATTTGAGTGAGTCCTCCATGATACGAACGCAGCAACGCCTCTAACGTATCGAATGGTCAGGCAAATTCCTGTGCGGGAATTACAAGCAGGCTTTGGGCGTCCTGAAGACGGAGTCGATGCTTCGGGATTGGATGCGGCGTGAGGGGGTGGACGACGTACAAAGGTTCCATGAGTGGCTGAAGGAAGAGAAGGATTACCTTCTCCGGCTGCGGGCGGCAGCACACTCGAGCGTCGAAACGCTCGAGATGGAGTACGTGCGGAAGCGTATGGCGTTGACCGAGAGCGAGTGCGTGTGGGGAGCTTTGAGTTGGAAGGTCACTGATTCCTTCCACAGGGCGAAGCATAGTGCGTTGCTGGGCGCGGCACGGCGAGCACGAGCCGACGACGCGGACTTCGTCCTGGGTGTACGGAAGGAAGATGTTGCGAGGCGACACGCGAAGGAGAAGGTCGACCGGGACAGGGAGAGTGTGCGGGAGCTGGAGCGGCTTCTCGTGATCACCGAGCCGTGGACACCAGGTTCGCCAAAGTGGGCGGCGACGTTGGAGGCCGTCAAAAAGCAAAAGTACCACGCGGCGCTCAATGCGCTGGAGCTGCTCGTCGTGCAGCGGATCTTTGAACTAACAAAGATGAATCAGTCCCAGACCGGTGAGTGGGTGAACGTTGCGGAAGGCGTGCGTGTATATACTAAGTATTAAACAGGATACAAGATGCGTACGCATATCGCGAAGGCCTTGCAAGCACGATCGAAGGCCGTCAGAAACGCGATCGAGCGATTCAACGACGCTGCAACGGACCTGGGCAAGGACCACGTCAACTGGGACCAGGTCGTGGGCTACGCCTTCCTCGGAGATTTCGACATGCTTCGCGATACGAACAATGCCATCGTCAACCGCCCTTGGACGCGTCCAGCGTACCGGGTGGCAATGGATTCGTACTTCAAGATCCTCCGCGCCAAAGAGGAAATCAAGCGCCTCAACGTGGAGATTCGGCGAGTGGTGACGTGGATACGGGATGAGACGCGCGTGCTCAAGGCGAAGGAGAGGGAGCTGTGGCGGGTGGAGGGGAAGACGCCGACGGAACTGGAGCGCGACGAGGGGCTGGCCGTGCAGATAAAGCTCTACCGAGAGTGCCGCGGGCGCTACAACAGGGAGCACCTCAAAAACTTCAAGACGCTGGCGGCGACGCCTGGATTTACAGGCTCAGTGCGCCCCGGCACAGCTAGGGAGGTGGCGGCTGCAAGGCGCACGGCACGCGCCTCCAGGCGTGAAGCAGATGACGCGCTTCTGCGGCGTGTTAATGGGGAATCTGACGACGACATGAGCGACGTGGAGGACACGCTCGACCAGACGGACGCAGCCTTGCTCAAGGATGGCCGGGAACCGCTGGATGAGGAAGACGAGGGGAATGACGCACGTGAAGAGCGCGTCGGTAATTTGCTTTACCACATCTCCAGATTGGGTCTGGATGACGGGGAGCGCCCGAGGGCCGAAGCAGATGGCTGAGAGACGGGCGCGCTGGCTGTTTGGGGGCGGTGTACGTAACGCATACGTGGCGGGGGCGCCTATATTTTCTAATATTTTTTGCGTATTTTTCTCTGATTTTTTATGAATTTATGAGCATTTTTCGTTGAGTTGCCTTTTTTGGAAGGAGGCGGTGATGCGCCGGCGGCGGGGACGTGCCGACGCGCGCGCCGAAAGAGCGTTCACGTGCCCTAGGTACTTGGGTGGAGACTCCAAGTCCCTAGCAGCATAAACAGCAGCATGTGTGGAGACCTCTAGAAGCGAAAGTAGCAGCATGCAGTAGCAGCGTTTTTCTAAGCTAGTTAGCTTGGTACACCCCACCCTACCACATAGCTAATTGGCTCCACAATGTGGAAGTCACAGGTGGATGAGTATCAGGATGACTATCAGATGAATACCAGTGAACGGTCACATGATAGAGCGCGACACGCCGCTGTCACATGACCATACAAATCCAATCTCCAACACTCCCCCGGGACAAGACCAGTCTTGGCTAGCTCCCCCGTAATTCTATCCCTTCCAACAGCAACTGCAGAGTTGGCCGAGGCAAGGCTTTGGTGAGAACATCTGCAAGCTGCTCCTGGGGTGGGAACATATTCAACTTGAATAGTCCCATTGGCTACTTCATCTCGCAGCCAGTGATGAGCTAGGTCAAGATGCTTCATCCGACCATGATGCTCAGGATTCTTGGATACCTGAATCGCAGACTGGTTGTCTATGTACAGAACAGAGCTGTCCTGGATACCATATCTCAATTCAAGTAGAAGGTTTCGCACCCATTTAGCTTCCTTCCCAGCTTCCACACCAGCAACATACTCTGCTTCAGTAGTGGAGAGCAAAACAGTGGTTTGCAATTTGCTCCTCCAGCTAACTGGGCCACCATTCGTCATCACCATGTAACCACCTGTGCTTTTCCCAGTTTCTTTGCATCCACCGTGATCGGCATCAGTATAAGTCACAAAGGAGATTGGTGATGAAGTTTTGGAGTAGGTGAGCCTAAAGTCGAGTGTGCCTTTGATATATCTGAAGAGATGCTTGACAGCATTCCAGTGTGCTACATCTGCCTCTTCCCACAGATGCGCATCTGAACGCCTCATAGCGTCATGGTAAGAGCGCTCCCAGACTGGATAGCAGAGCGTGCAAACTCCACAGAAACCGAATTGGCATCTCTCAACACCTCATCAGTTGGATCTCCTTCATGAGCAACAATCAGAGAACTCCCAGGTGTGAGAAGCAGCTCATCATCACTCTCTGGATCTGGATTGACTACAGGATCAGGAGGATTGCTGTTCTCACTCTCGGAGTCCGACTCAATCACAGGAGTGACTTCTCTGTGTGCTCCCCACCATTGGCCTGGCTGACGATGTTCTGTCTTTTGGCCATGGAATCTGCAACGTGTACCACTCCAACAGGAGATGGTGGTTGAGGAGGTGGTGAGGAGGGTGTTAGAACAGGCAGCAAAGAGGACTGGAGTCAACAGTGAGAACTCTTGTATTAAATGCGAAAATGCAAATAGACTACTTGCCTGGAGTCAACAGTGAGAACTGGGGACCCAGGCTGACAGCTAGCTACCTATATACTGTCTGTAACAAAAGGAATCACACAAGCGGAATACAATAAGGAATACAATAAGAAGATAAGCAGATAAGAAGATAAGAGCTGTATTGAGAATGATCTTCCCATGTCAGGATGAGTATCAGGATGACTATCAGATGAATACCAGTGAACGGTCACATTGTTGGAAAAGTGGCTGAAGCAGAACTCGAACCTGCGACCTTCTCACTATATTTGAGATGCTCTTATATCCAACTGAGCTATTCTGCCGATAGTGTGAAGGGAACTCCCAGTGGGAACTTCAACACTCCCCCGGTTTCCTAGCACTATTGGCATCAGAAACACACATAGGGGGGCACCACTATTTTCCAAAGGCACTCACAGAATGCGGGAGTTACTCGTCTAACATCTGTGAGTTGCTGCTACCATGTTGGAAAAGTGGCTGAAGCAGGACTCGAACCTGCGACCTTCTCACTATATTTGAGATGCTCTTATATCCAACTGAGCTATTCTGCCGATAGTGTGAAGGGAACTCCCAGTGGGAACTTCAACACACATGACCACATCGCGTCACATCGCGTCACAGCAAGACAAGAATGGAACATGTCCAAATCCAATCTCCAACAGAGGGTGGTGAAGATGGTGATAGAGGTGGTAGGTCTGGTTGAATGGGTGTGGGTGGAGAAGGTGGAGGGGAAGGAGGAGCCTCTTGGGCTGCCTCTGCAGGGGGTGCACAATGCACACTAGAATCATCGTCCTCATCTCCCCCGGCATTGCGCACCACCTGTGGCTTAGCAAGAGGTAGAGACTGGACAAACCAACCCTTCATTGCCTCTGGACTGTTCCCCGGGACAAGTGCCTTGAATGAAGGAGGCAATTTGGCTTCATACAACATGGCAGTTGCATGCTCATCAATGGTGCGGTTCCCACGCTATGCAGTCCCATTCTGCTGCGATCTATTCCTTGTCGAATGACGACGAGTAATGCCCTCTGATGCCAGAAACTCTGCAAACTCAGAGGACATGTACTCTCCACCTTCATCTTTCTGGAATGCTTTGTTTTTTTCGTTGAAAGTGATTCTCAGTATATGCTTTGAACACCTTGAACGCCTTGAGTGCACCCACTCTTGCGCTTCATGTGCATAGTAGCTTTGAAGCGCGTGTTATCATCAATGAAGATAATACGATGTTTCCAGCCCTCCCGGGTGTAAACCTTGTACTCCTTCAGATCAGAGTGTATCGAATCAAGGGGCGCTCCAGCACGATGACCTGTAGAAGGAAATGGAGCCGCATTCAGCTTGCCAGCAAGGCATGGCTCACAGATTGGATCTGGTTTCCGGTATGAAGTAAGCGTCGCACCAGTGACCAGATTCTTGCTCAAGATCTTCTGGGTGTCAGAGTGATGCCCAAGCCGCCGATGCAGCAGTTCTAGATCAAGAGGCAAGGTTCCAACTGCAGACAAAGCTGAAACAGAGGGGATCTCGATCTCTCTTATGAATGCCTGGTTCCTCTCATCAATGTCCGCTTCAAAGACCAATTCACCTTTCAAACTGGAGGAGATGATGCATTCCTTCATTAGAATCGAATAGCCATGAACACGAGACAGATAGGTAGTAGAGATGAGGTTATGAGATAAGAGGGGAACATACAGGACATTTGTAAAGATAATAGATCAAGATGCACGTCCCTTTAAACGTGGTCTAAGCGTAATCTCCCCCACCAGCTCTGAGTATACAACAACTCCATTTGCAACTTCTATTGGGACTCTGTGAGGACGGACATTTTGCAGCCACTGGCGCTGGCCAGTCATGTGCGAAGTGGTTCCTGAGTCTGAGTTCCAACGGTTGTTAGCAGATGATGAAGCTGAGTGGGATATGATACTTGCATTCGACGCAACGTGGGACGCTGCTGCTGCATCTTTCTTGGGTTCTTTCTTCCCAATGAGCTCTAGGAATTGCCCACACCAAAATAGGGTGTGACCAGAGCGCCCACAACCAGGACAGATAGCTGACTGGGTGAGAGGTGCAGCTGCAAGAGCGGAATTCGAAAGGGATGGAGTAGGGATGGTGGCAGCCATAGCCAGTCCAGAAAGAGGGTTGATTTGACTAGTGTCACCCTCCTGATGAGCGTTCCTGAATGCCTGATGATTGGCATATGCAACTTCGATGTCAGTCACCTTGAGATCAGAGGATGACTGTTCAAAGGGCGGTTTGAGGACAGAGTAGTGCTCATCAGGAAGTGCCATGAGAAGAACCACAGCTTGTAGTTCCTCATCAGCGTTTGCAAGGGTGAAGTCCTTAACCTTGACTCCTTCAATAAACGCATTGCAGCAGAGACTCGACCAGTGAGAGCCAGGAGTGATTCACCCTCTCTGAGATGGATGGATGTCAAAGTCCTGTAGGCATTGAAGCGAGCTCCAGCCTTCCTTGGAGCGAAAATAGACTCCAAGGCCTCCCAAAGATCTTTGGGTTTGTCTTCATGCTATCTGACAAGGGGTTTGACATCTTGGGACAACATGCCCCAGAGAATGCCAACACACTTCTCTCTATCAGCCAGGTTGCCATCTGACTCTGCAGTGATGCAGCAGTGATAGACACCTTTTCGACGCAAATAAGCTTTAGCATCGCCCTTCCATTCGGAGTAGGGTGTGTCTTTGGTGAGCAAAGGCCCAAGGGAGTTGTCTGAGTCTGACATGCCCCAAATGTGTGTGATGAAAAAGTAGGTAATGCAGAGAGTCCGTGATGATGTAGGTGATAAAACTAGTTCTACTGAACACCCAGTTGTCGAGCACTCGGGAGAATCAACGGATTGAGTACCGTTTGTTTCCTGGTGGACTAAAGGCTACCTCCCACAGAGGGTTCGTCCCAACAGTTGGTGTTCCTATGTACAAAGCTTACACACACACAAAAAGGGCGGACAGATAGCACAGAATGCAAATATGCACAGAGATGCACAGAATGCAAAGAATGCAAAGAATGCACAAGGATGCACAAAATGCGCAGACTGCGCAAATGCACAGGGATGCAAAAGATGCAAAAGATGAGAACCTCACAAGATGAATGACTCAGTTAAGGCCGGGCCCATAACCTGTTAGAACAGGCAGCAAAGAGGACTGGAGTCAACAGTGAGAACTCTTGTATCAAAGCGAAAATGCGAATAGACTACTTGCCTGGAGTCAACAGTGAGAACTGGGGACCCAGGCTGATAGCTAGCTACCTATATACTGTGTGTAACAAAAAGGAATCACAAAAGCGGAATACAATAAGGAATACAATAAGAAGATAAGCAGATAAGAAGATAAGAGCTGTATTGAGAATGATCTTCTCATGTCAGGATGAGTATCAGGATGACTATGAGATGAATACCAGTGAACGGTCACATGATAGAGCACGACACGCCACAGTCACATGACCACAACGCGTCACGTCACGTCACAGCAAGACAAGAATGGAACACGTCCAAATCCAATCTTCGTCACGGTGGCCCTGAGCAGTTCTACACCCTTGCCCTTTACGCCCCTTTTTATGAGAAGGAGGAAGGGCACCCTGATCAGCAGTGGGAGACGCAGAGGGGGGAGGCAGAGAGGGAGGGGTGTCCATGCTACGGTCACTAAACCAGGCGGTCAGTAGCTTTCCAATGAAAGGATAATATGAGGATGCCCTACCTCCAACCACTGTCAGACACACGAAGCTTCTCCTCTGGAAGAAACCAGTTGGTGTCTTTACGCTTACACTTGGTAGAGGTCAGCAGCAAGGGCATAAGGGTGTCCTGCTCCAGGGTACATGGAGAGGCAGAGGAGGAAGCCCAAGGTATGGGCATAGCGCCGTCTTCAAGAGGCCAGAGACAGAAGGAACAGGACAAGAGGGCGGTAACGGGGGAAGATATGGCGTGAATGGAAGGCATCTAGGTCGGCATAATGGTCTTCTGTGATGTCCGAACCAACAAGGGCGAGGTATTGCCCCAGAAGGCCGGCAATGCTGCAGGAGCTACGAAAACCCACAACCTGCCATGGGTCAGGTTGTAAATACAAGAGGAGAGGGGAGATGAGGCCCACAGACAGTGTTTCTGGGCCTCCGACGTCCTCCGCCCCGCTGTCACGGGCATTCTCCCCAAACAGGCCTGAGGAGGGCAAGGCGGCACCTTCTTGCAGCAGGGCAGCGCATGCACGAAGGCTCTGTCCATCACCTGCAGGCTGTGGGGAAAACACGGTAGAGAGGGAGGAGGGAGACGTGTCTTGGAGACGCGTTTGACGCCTCTGACGCGTCGGTCTCCAGGCTGGTGGGCCCTGCAATGAATCAGCACCTAATGAGAGAAGCAAGAGGGCCAGCAAAGCTCACAGGCAAGGTTGCAGGGCCTCCAAGGCCGTCCTGGCTGCCTCTGTCACAAACATCCTCCCCAAACAAGCCTGGGGGCCAAGGCAGCACCTCCTTGCAGCAGGGCAGTGCATGCACGATGGTGCCGCCCATCACCTGCAGGCTGAGGGGGAGAGGCAATAGAGATGGTGGAGGGTGACATGTGTTAGAACAGGCAGCAAAGAGGACTGGATTCAACAGTGAGAACTCTTGTATTAAATGCGAAAATGTGAATAGACTACTTGCCTGGAGTCAACAGTGAGAACTGAGGGCCCAGGCTGACAGCTAGCTACCTATATACTATCTGTAATAAAAGGAAAGCCAAAAGCGGAATACAATAAGGAATACAATAAGAAGATAGCAAGATAAGTAGATCAGAAGATAAGAACTGTATTGAGAATGATCTTCCCATGTCAGGATGAGTATCAGGATGGCTATCAGATGAATACCAGTGAACGGTCACATGATAGAGCGCGACACGCCACGGTCATATGACCATAACGCGTCAGGTCGCGTCACAGCAAGACAAGAATGGAACATGTCCAAATCCAATCTCCAACAGAAGGGGCAGGAAGAAGGTGGGAAATAGAGTGGCAGAGTAGGCATCATTGGAGATGCTCCCTAGGTTTGGCAAATTGATAAGCAGTGTATGCAAATACTGGTGAAACCCACATATTTTGCCATTTCATCTAGTGTATACTGCTGGGGATAAGTGAGGCAGAATAAGGGTACGTGTCTATCACCTTGGTCTGCCAATGCTTACAGCGCTGAAAATTCAGGGCTAGCCAATTTGCTGGTGCTGGCTGTGGACTCAATGTTTCGAGGCCGTTACAGATCTGCACCTACACAAGCTAGCACTTCTCCTGTTTAGTGCCTTGGATTCTGAGCAAAGCTGTGAACGGGAAACTCTTCGCATGCTGTTCCTTGAGCTGCTTGCACCTAGCAGCTGCTTTGATAGATAGCCATGGTAGACTGAGAGCAATAGTTCGGCATAGATGATTTTTTGTGTAGAAGTAGCAGAGCATGTATGAGGGGAGTCAGAAGATCGAGTGAGAACCATTGTTGGGATATTTTGTGCTACAGGCTGCTCATTCTTATGCTGAGGCACTCACAATTTTCTGAAAGTTGGGATTCAGGGTCCAGTTGATTGATCGATTTTAATCGGATAACTTCCTTGGAACCACTTTGTCGCCTGGACTATGTCGAAGCAAGCAGCAAAAAAGCAAGCTATCGAAGCAGGCAAAATCATAGTATCCTTCTTCCAGTCTCAATCTCATCTGTGTCTTTGAACAGCAACCCAATATGTAGCAATCTGATGTCCTTCAACTCATCAACTCTTTGGATCCTGCAGCTTCTGAGGCTCTCCCTCTCATGGAAAACATCTTTAAACTCACAGTGGGATGAATACAGTACAGGGGACGAATATTCAACTCTGGATTTTACTGACTTTCTTGCAGCTCAGCAAAGTTATTGCATTTGCCCTGCAACGCACTGTCCCAGGGAGAACGTCCCATCCATGGGGAGGCAGGGACGGCCAGGCCGACCGTCCCGGCCCTGGCCCTGCACGTGCAGACACGTGCGATCACATAAGGTGGCTGTGGGGCCGGGCCTGGCCGGGCTCAATTGTGTACTACGACAACAAACAGTTACACCGTGTCACCGTTGTCAACGATCGTCTGCGCGTATACGAACGCCTTTTTGTTGTATGTACAGGCCAATTGCACCTCTGCCTTGTTTCCATCGCATATAAGCCCCCACACTCCGGCGCAGTGTGTCTCAGTTCCCCGGACCTTTCTCACCGCCCATGGACTTCAAGAGCATCTTCGACGCGCTCTCACATTCCCTGAGATCGCTCATGTGTTCTGTCATGCTTCTGTTGTCAAATACATCGAGCTCATTGGATTGCTGAAGCCTTCCCCTATACTTGCCTTCCTACAGCCTTCCCACCAAGAATCTGTCCCTCCGCCAACACTCCCGCCGCTGTACACGAATTTTTGAAGGATTGCTTCGATCTGGAGGACGAGACGGGCAAGCTGGCTTGGGAGGCGTTCCGAGCTCTGGCTTGGGCGTTCAATCCGACCGCCGAAGAGCAATCGGCGAATCGTATCAAGCATGTACGGCTGTTCCTTATGTATGGGATTCCCCGTGAACTTGGTACGCACATTGCTTCCTTCTTGGCGAGCTTCTCATGAGACCAACCTAGGTGTTTATTCATTGTATCCCCCCACCCGAGTCTGCCTCAATCCCGGCTGCAGACAGCCTCTTCGCTCGGACCCTACAAAACTCCGGGACAGAGAACTTGTCGAAATGAAAAGCCACCCGATAACTGTGTTCAGTCTTGAGCTTGGCGCCATGCCCGGCTATTCTACGTCCCAGTACTGTCGTAGTAAGTGCTTGACTATGCTTTTATTATTACTACTAACGCAAAGATAGACTGCCATACTCGCTACTATCCGGATTTCTACGTTCACGATCATGCAACCACGCGAACATTCTATCTTTTGGACACGGTGCCTGAGTTTATACACACTGCCGAGCACTTTTACACCACTGCCGACCTTTGCGAGCTCTTCGCAAACATGATGGTTTCCGCATGGTACGTCGTTCGAAAGAGATGTAATCGTGATTCTTACGATGATATGAAGGACATCAGGCTCAAACTGCTCGCGTATTTACAACACTAGTATCTCAAAAGCGGCTCTTGAACAATACCTCCCTGATCATTGGCATACTCGGCTCCAGATGGACGTTGATGACGTCTGGAGCTCCTTCTTCACATACTCGCTCAGGCTGGATTACCACGAGCGCCAGCAGGTACTTGTGCTACCCCACACTGCCCTCTCGCAGGCTGAACGCCTCCGCGAAGCCCTTGCAACCCGCAATGCGCGCATGGTGGGAACCGGGCAAGAGGAGTGGAATCATGCATGTGATCTATGTTGCCATGTCTATCCTGATCCGGAGTCCGACGAAGATAGTCCCACTTATCGTGCGTGCTTTCAATTGAATCTTTATCTTCTGGTGGGTCTCTGATCATTCGTAGTTTGTCTTCGTTCAACCGTAACTGACGGCGTTACGATGGGTCACCCGTGCTGCAGTGTTCTGGACTGCCAGGAACCCCTTCGTTCCGTGAGGGACCTGTACTGCCCGGAACATTCGAGCTTGAACAAGCAGTGCTGTGTTACCACCTGCCGTGCTGAGATCGAAATCGGATACCGTACTTGTGCTGACCCGACGCACCGCAAGATAGAGCTGTATCATTACCAGCAGGGCAAGGCCATGTTTCAGCTGAAAAGCCGGCTTCAACGCATCTACAATGGTGCCGCTCCACCGCACTCTCTCCCTGATCCAAATGATTCTCTCCCTAATCGCCATCTCGCCAACTTGTCTTCTCGCCTTTCTTCTGCAGATGCGGAGCAGGCTGCCACAGGCGCCGATCTCCTTCCGGTTCTATTCGAGACAGAGGACCCTCGTGACCTCAATGTTGCTCGCCCTAACCTCGATGATGAGGACGAGGAAATTGAGCTGACTCTGCCGGATGCAGAGTTCGAGGGATGTGAGGGAAGTCTGCGAGAGGTAACAGAGTCGTCCGTGCACGTTTTGGGCGCAAGCGCACACATAACGAACAGTTGTGTGTTTATTCTTGCGGAATCACGGCGGGTCGTGCTACTTTCTTCGGCTCTGAAGCACCGAACGGCGTGCGGGTAAGCCTTAATTATAATTTGCTTCATAGCCCTGACATGTGTTCAAGGAATTCTGGATGAAGCTGTGGCCGACTAAGGCTTCGCTTCCCGGCGTTCTTTGGCACGACAACAATTGTAATATTGTGAAGATGCTTCGCAACGACCCCGACGAACATCGACGCACCTACTTTGACAACGTGGCCCTCCCTGTTGACGTCTTTCATTTCAAGTCCAAGCACAAGGAGTCCGACGTCGACTGCGGTGCGAATTGCAATCCCTTCCTTTGGCCTGAGCTGCGCACTGCAGACGGGAAATGGCGCTTCAACTCTTCTGCAGCAGAACAGACCAACGCATGGTTCGGGGGCTTTCGTGCGATCGTGCGTGAGATGACAGTGGAACGGTACAATTTTTTCCTCGATGAGATGATCATACGCAGGAACCGCATCATCCTGAAAGATCTGCGTAAACGAGGGAAAGCACCACATCATATTCCTCGGGAAGTCCTGCTCGGCACCGTTGAATGATGATATGCCTTTGCTAGTATAGGTCGGTCGCACCAATAGTCTTGTACTTGTATGTGTCGGTCGCAACAATGAACTCGTTTGAAATGGAAATAGTCATTTACAAGTCATCAAGCTTCATTCTAATACAATCGGATTCTCTTCGTTATTACCGCTTGCTGCATATTCTTTGCTGGGAATCTGTACCTCCTGTGCCTCCAATTTCACCGCCATCCCTCGATGTGCTGCAAGCCACTCAACCGGCGGCAAGTTGGTCCCAGATGCATCCCGGGATCGTGTCAATGACTTGCTTTCCATTATGAACTCCATGGCAGCGGCAAGGGACGGGCAATTGTCGTCCACTGGATGGAGCATGATGCCGAATTCGTGGCTCTCCTTGATTACCGGCCTCACTTCCTCCGGGGTGCGAAGATTAAGGTCTGCTTGGATGATTCGCCCGACAGCTTCGGGGATGAGAACTTCCGTAAGAACGATGTTGTAAGTAAGTGGAGGAATGACGAGATGGGGGGAATCAGGGAACATATAACGGATAGCTTGATAAAAAATTTCGTAACCACGTTCGCCATAGCTATTGCTCCGTTTTAGCATGTGTAGCATTCAGTTAACAAGAACACGTACTAGCCGGCGCCAAACTGGGCAAGACGAGCGCTAGAAGCAAATTGTTGAGCAATGCCTTGACGTCGGGCAGTTTGCTTCTCGTAAAAATCGAATGCGATGTTCCAAAATGCACTCTCTGTAGGGTTCCTGATGAGCTGCTGTAGTTCCAGTGTAAGAACGAGTATGCGGCGGAAGAGACCCCCAAAATTAGGGTGAAGAGGCCAGCCAGCCGCCATTCCCTTGGAAGATAAATACGTTCGAATTGGTGGCGCCGGCAGTTGTGTGTCATGGTGATGCGCGCGATCCCGCGATGACCTGGGTTTTCACGCGAGGGATCTGGCCAGGAGGATTTGGCCAATGTCTCTGCCATTGCGATGAGTGTCTCACTTTGACCGCCGGCAATTTTGCATCACAGTACGGGCACAGTAAGATGGGATCGACAGGCACCACTGCGGCAGTGCAACTCTTAGGCCCCTTCATCCCAGACGGCGGATTGAGGTAGGAGGGAATCAAGTTCTTGCGAGGAAAGAGAGGCGAAGCAACGGGAAACAGATTCTTGTGATGGCTGTGTACGGGAGCGGGGTGATGGAAAGGAAAGAGGAGTGAAGCACTTGGTGAGGGGCACGCGGAGCGGCCGGAGCAGGTGAAACGCTGTTCTGAGATGCAAACGATGGCGCCCGACATGCCCGGATAGGCTAGTATCAATGGTG
>QVIE01002252.1:0-25927 GCA_013387415.1 Panellus pusillus
AAAATGAGATCAGACAAAGATCAGATCACTAAAGCTACAGTACTCAAGGCAATTCATCAACTTCTTCAGAAACGGTAGGGTAAAGTGAGTTCCTTTTCCTCTATGTGCGTCCATCTGCCTCTCTGTGACGCACGGCTATTCGCACGATTAACTTCTTCAGAATCCGCTAGGGCAGCAAAGTGGGTTCCTTTCACACCGCAAATGGTGAAATGTACCCTCGACTAAAACTAGTATTTATTCATTATGCGTCCTTGTGCGGTCCTATCTTGACAGGCATTGTTCTTGGAGCACAATCTACCGCAGATTCTGGCAAGTGCGTCCGTCCCAGTGTTGAGTCGCCTCGATGAGGCTCGCTAGTCATAATGGAGCGTTATATCCCACAGGGATGTGACCCTGAAAATCCATCGAAGTTGATTAGCCCGATTGCGACTCGGTCTGAGCACTGGCGGACAAACAATTGGTCTTTATTAGGCTAGTTCCGAACAACTCTGTCATGTCGCGCCAGCAATTTCCTCCTCCCGGGCCCTCCCCATTCCATGGCTGATTTCATGTTATAGTACGCGTCGAGCAGCCTTCTTCTCCGCCTGCTCATGGTTAACAGTCAGTCCGGCAGTTATTTGCCTCGGAGCGCGTACTATTCTTCCCCACCACCACAGTTACGCCATCGCCCCCATCATGAAGTTTCCGCCCCGCCGAAACAGGAGACCAATAGCAAGCATCCAAAATTCACCCGGAGCAGGACGGGGTGCGTTAGTTGTCGCCTGAGGAAAATCAAGGTGGGTTCCCTCGAAGCTCGCCAGAATGCGTCCACCAACAGCCACCAACCCTTTGTCTAGTGCGACGAAGTCAAGCCTGACTGTATGCGGTGTCAGCACAGCAAGCTAGATGTGCGTCCCTGGCCGAGATACTTTTGTCTCACCCGTCTAATGTGGTGTGTTGACGTTATCAAGTGCATCTGGCAGCCTTCACGGAAGAGAGCCGCGTCTGTCGAGGAGTCGGACCGCGCCCCTTCCACCGCGCCATCCAACGCTTCACCCGGGATGTCCGAGTCGTCCTCGCCTTCGTCTAAACGCGGCCATTCACCTCCGCTCAGAACTCCCAACGAGCTGCATTTGCCTCCTCTTCTTGCGACCCCGCGCTCGTGAGTCACGTTTATCTGTTCCATCTCCCCTCTAATTTTCTTGCAGGGATTCCAATTCCTACCTCCCTCGTTTGCAACACCCGTCCAAAATAGACCCACCACGCCGTGATAACTCTGGTTTAAAGCCTCCTCGCCGCGACTACGTTGAACAAGTTGAACCTCTCGCCGTGAATCCGAATACGTTGGCCCAGACCATTCTCCACGCAAATAGTTGGTGTTATTTCCACTTGACGACGTCATTTTGTAAATTGATTGACTCGGAATAGCTTTGGTTGCTACTCTCCACCGGAACCCTCCCACAATTTACCGCTCTCAGGCCCGACATGTCAGCATACCCACAATCACGCTACGACGCATACACACATGATGGGCGCCACGTACACCACCAATCCCGCCACACGCTGGCGGCGTCGAGTGTGGGCAGCACGATGGGTCACCCATCAATGCAGCAGCCTCGAGCTCCCTGTCAATTGTCTCTCCGGAACCTTATGTGAGTTTTCATGGCTAGAACAAGTCGCAACATTCGGGCCACCAAGTCGGCGCCCTTTTCATACGGCTGTAGCGATAACTTCCATCTTGATTTCAATGTGGATCTTCGGTCAGAGAAGGTGGGAGGATGCATGAGCATCACGCCGCACCTGGCGGTGCGTCGCGGGATCCTACGTGATGCTCGGCTTGCTGTCAATGCGTAACGGAGGGTATTACTTACTACACAAGTATGCTGAAGCTCGTTTGCAGCTTGTCTTCCCGAAACCTATCATAGCACTTGTCGTAGTAGAATCAAAGCTGGGCTCTTCCATTCGATTCATGGTGTAGCGCCGCCGGCCGTGCCCGAGCGGAGGAGGCGCGCTTCGGCCTCTTGAAATTGCTAGCAACCGCATGAACCACCCATTTTTTCCGTCCCTCGGATTTTGCTGCGGAAAAATTACATAAGGTGAGAGGATCTCCCGCCTCCCCGCACACCATTTTTGGCTGACGTAATCACGTCTCTCGTTTTCCTTTGCGCTCCACTTGGTCGGCAGCAGAACACTTTCATTCACCTACGAGGCGAAGGATGGCAGCTCTATGTACGTTGCGTTCATTTTCGGTGTATCATTCGATCTATATCCGGCCGCGTTTATCCTGGGCTATTTTTCGCTGCTACCCGAAGCCTCGCTGTTTTCTTCCTATTAGATGTCTTCCTCTTTTCCAGTGCGCAGCAGCCCAGCCCTGCGAGCGTCATCGGTGGCAGCAGCCCTGGTTCTCTTGTTATCGTATCTGCCACTGTCTCACTTGCTGACTTTTCTCTTTCCGATTTACAGCAAGCTCAATAAGCGCACTCTCAAGTTCTACGCCTTCCGCTACCCCCTCCGACAGTGGCAGCGCCAGCGCCAGTGCCATTTCCAGTGCCAGTGTCAGCAACAGTGGTGGTGGTGGATCCAGCGCTAGCAGCGGCGGTGGCGCCAGCGCCAGCAGCGCGAGTGCAAGCAATTCTGGCTCGGCTCCTGTATCGTCGAGCGCACCGGCTTCCTCTATCACACTCAGCAGCGCGTCTCTGAGTACGGGACTGTCGACCTTTCTGTGCGTACCGTCTTCGTATCCTTCGCTCTTTCTCTCTTTTTTTGCCATCTTGCCTCGCCTCGGGCAGGTACGCTTCATGCGTTCCTGGCCCAGAACCGGCGACGGCACCCGAGTCCACCGGCGTACTGGTCGGAGGTCCAATCGACACTGCATCGTGCTTTTGAAACCCTCCGGACTCCCCCGGTCTTGTCTGGGCGGGACGAGGGACCTCGCCGCAAATGCATGCGCGCTCGCCATCACCGCTTACTGGGGCACGTTCCTCGCGGCACCAACCTGCCTGCCCTTCTGCCTGCAGCGCCCTCGCAGTCTCGAGCGGGATCTGTCATCTTATGGGACAGGCATCTTGATATTCATATCCATGTCGATCCACATAGATGTGGACGGCATAGTTGCCGGCTGGGGACTGCGCACCGTGGGCAATGGTGCCCGAATGCATCAGCTGTTGTGGTTCGCGCCTTCATGACACTTTGTCTACCTATTCTTTTCTTTGTCGCATTCACTACGTCCCACTCACGAACCATTCCTCCAGATCCACAAATTCCAACGGCCAAGTAAGCACGTTCACCGCGGAAGTTACCAGCACCGTCTCCGCTGGTACCGTCGTCGGTACCTCCGGCTCCAAAAACACCACCACAAGCTCTTCGCATGCCGGCGCTATCGCGGGCGGCGTCGTGGGCGGCATCGCCGGGCTCCTCCTTCTCGCCGTCCTCATCTGGTTCATACGGCGCCGCGCACTCGAACGCGCGCGCGAGGCCGAATTTGACGGGAACTTTGACCCGGGGCGCACCACCGGGGGCCGACGCTGCCGCGGATGTCGCCTGCGGACGGCGCGGGGGCTGGGGCGGGCGGGCTGAGCGCTGAGGACGAGGACGACGGTGTAGGAGGGCGGTTGGCGGGGAGCAGCATCGGCGGGGGCGTCGTCACGCCGTTCATGGCGGGCGTGGGTGCCGGCGCTACCATGGGACACCAGCAGCAGCAGCATGGGTACTACGCCGATCCGCACGCGCAGGCGTACCAGCAGGGGTACTACGCCGGGGCAGGCAGCGGCGCTGGGTACGAAGCGGGGAGCGAGGGCCCTGTGAGCCCGTCGATGAGCAGCTACTACGGCTCGTCGTCGGCGCACCCCGTCAGCACTGGTGGGCTGCCGATGGGCAGCGCGACGAGCAGCTCGGGGGGCGGGTATCCGAATCCCATGAGCGCGAAGGAACGCGAGGCGCACGCGGGGTCGACGTTTGCGGTTGCAAACCTGGGCCGGGACGATACCGATGCCTGCGCCGCAGTCGGGAGCGTCGATGTCGCGGCTGCCGAATCCGCATTCACCGGGGAGGGCGGGGTGGTGGTGCACCAGGATGGGGGGCGGGTGCCGGTTGTCGATGAGGGACAAGGGGAGGGGATGAGTGAAATTCCGCCGACGTATGATAGCATACGGTCGTAGGGGTCGATGCCGTCGATGCATTTGCATACTACTTGCTACCCACCTTACATATCCTCAGACTTTCCCGCCATCATTCATGATAGTTGACTCGCACGCTGGTTTTCGTACTATTCAGCTACTTGACACATGTATAACGGACACCACTTAATAGCAAAACACCACTTAATAGTATTGTTATACTGCGACGAGTGGTACACGCTCCTGCCCGGTATATGACAGAATTCATACAGACGATCGGGAGGCGTCCAACGCAAACAAGGTGAGCACCGTGCGCATCGTTTCTGCGTACCTTGAGTAAGTTTGGCGGCGTACGGAGTGGGAGGAACACACCGCGAAAAAGATGCTGGATACACAAAACCATGTCGGATACAACTACGTCCGTTACTTTGCGTACGCAGCTCTGTCCGACCTAGACACACAGGCGCAGTCCATGCCTGAGAATGCCGGGCGAGGGGAAATACTCCCAGCGCTGTCGGACAGTCTTTGACGGATTGAGAGCGGCCCAACGCGGCGCGTACGTGGCCATCCTTTGAGTTTTAAACTACATATGCTTCACGAAGAGTGCCATTGCACTCGCATTGAATGGTTTCTTGAGATACCTGGTCGCTCGACACGAAGGAAGAAGTAAAGAAATGGGATCAGAAACGTGTTTTCGGGCTTTCCTTCTGCCGTGTGGTGGCCGGTACAGCACACTATGCCCTGGCGCTTTGCAAGGCCTAGATTCGCGTTCTTTCGCGCGTTGTCGCCTTCATCTCGCATATTTCTTGGCTTAGCAGGGCCTCTGGGTCTATACTACGCGTCCAAGACCCAAAAAATCCATGCCGACACGAGCACGCTGTATGTTCCCAAATATCCACACTGGGCGCATCGGCGCGAAGATTTCAGTGGCATGCACCCGACGCAAGGGGTAAAAAGGGTGGACTGGATCTGCTGGCCAACGTAGGCGTCCAGTTTCTATGATTCCTGCCTTCTCTTATGACGGAGGCGGAGGACAGAAATTTCCCTTGCGAGGATGTGGTCGCCACGAGATACGACCATGATAAGGCTTGGTCATTCTGGGCTATCTACGACGGCACCTCCGGCCCACAAACTGCTTGGCACCTCGACCAGCATCTTTTCAAGAATCTCAGCGCTTCACTTTCTGACATTTATAGTGCTGCGGGCGACAATGCACAGCCCGAGAAGGAGATCATTCACGATGCGTTGAAACGCGTCTTCCTTGACCTCGACGACGAAATGGTGTATAAGAGTGCTGATCAGATGCGCGAAACGTCGAAGAAAAAAGATTACGGCCTTAGGGTCGAGGCGAACCAGGTCCTTGCGGCAGCGCACACCGGAGCGTCCGCACTGGTGGCATTCTACGATGCTAACCTCCGAACTCTGCACCTATCTGGCGTCGGCGCGGGACGCGTTCTCCTGGGACGCCGCCGCGAACCGCAGCAAAGCGTCGACATCGTCCACGGGAACTCTGCGCCCCCAGAGAAAACGCTCTATGATTTGCACGATCTCTCCCCGAAGCACGTCCCCAGAACCCAGCCGAGGTCGAGCGGCTAAAAGCCGAACATCCGAACGAGAAGAACCTGTTCACTGAGCGAACGGGCAAGTATATGGACTGGGGCGTGACGCGCTCTTTTGGGTACGGCGCGCTCAAGTGGACAAAAGACATGCAGCTATTTCTGTGGCAAAAATGTCTCGGGGACGCCTTGCGGGATAACGTCCTCACGCCACCGTACCTCACCGCGGAGCCAGAGACCAAAACAGTCGACATCGAACCAGGCGACTTTCTGATCCTGGCGTCTGAAGGGACGCGGTTCACGCATATCACGAAGGAGGTGCTGGTCGGCCTCGTGGGTGCGTGGCTCGACCGCGCGGAGGGGAACGCAGCGGCGTTCAAGTGCACCGACCTCCCTGTTGAGCTTACGAAGACCACCGATTGGTGGTTCACGAACGAGGATAGCAACGCTGCGTATCATATAGGGCGGAACGCTCTGGGTGGGGCGGACACCGATGCGTTCAAGGCACAGTTGGATATGCCCATTTCGCGTTCTAGATGGTTAAGGTATGCACTGCTACCACTTGTTTTATCTGCCCCGTTCCGTCGCTGATTTTCTTTCTTGATTCTAGACAAGATCTGAGTGTCATAGTGGTTTTCTTTGAATAGACTTCAATTCCTTGATAAAGATGGATTCGTGTGCTTTGTCCAGCGGATTCGAAGGCCTCTTTTGTGCATCCTTGGAGTGCTCATGAATTTACGAACGATCGATGATGTTCGGGTGAACAAACGGTATTTGATCGTGCCCTCAAGCTGCACTTGTCTCATTTTTCCACTCGACCGCCTTAGAAATATAGTCTAGGAACGGCTCCGCAATCCATTCCACACTCGCCCATGCCTCATCTAACGCCTTGACGACATCTTCCGCTCTATATTGATCATGTGTCAGAATGTAAGGAAAGCTAAAAACGAAATCAAGGCTTGCGCAAAGGTCTTTTCTCGAGGTCAAGAA
Source organism: Panellus pusillus (assembly GCA_013387415.1). NCBI lineage: Eukaryota > Fungi > Basidiomycota > Agaricomycetes > Agaricales > Mycenaceae > Panellus > Panellus pusillus. The sequence goes on from QVIE01002252.1 coordinate 6,641, forward strand.
CATTCTGCGAAGTCAAAAAAGAAGAACATGAGGAACGAAGGAAGAGAATATCTTTACAGCTATTCTTGCAGAACGTAGTGCGTTACTTTTTGGTCCTTCTCAGTACACGCAGTTGGGAGCTCGAATCCTGTCTGCTTATCTCGGGATCATGAGTGGGCTTGCAGCAAAAATGCACAGGGGATGGTGTCCTCAGGTCGTGTTTGTGTGAGTTTTATGAACCATAATCCGTAAGCATGCCTGAGGCTGTTTTGTGTATAGTACCTACACTGGTAGTACTACGGTCGTGTTAAGGAGTGTGGGGTGCGGATGCTCAGGCGGAGGAACGACAGTGAGGAGCACCGACGTGCGCAATACTTACTGTAAGATAGACAAACTATCAGCTCTTGGTTCGGCCGTAGGTGGGGCAAAACCAAGTGTATCATGTACCTATAAGATAGACGAACTATTACTATTAGGAAAAATGGAAGTAAGAGGTATGATAATACAACGAGTGTACTTACGGTCTTCGCTCGGCCGTAGGTGGGCAGAACGAAGAGCCAGCCGCTCAAGAGCGCGAGTCGTAATATGTTCTAGAAAATTAATTACGCGTCGGTTGTACAGCTCCATCCGCGCGCCACCGCGTCCCGTGCGGCCGCTGCTTTACCTCCGCGCGACTTGCTCCGCAAAGGAACATTACTTATAACAGGTCGTTCCCAAGTCGTTCCCCCGAAAACAACGCGTAAACAATTGACGTGCGACGAGAGCGTGATTGCGAATCTTTTTAATTTTTTTTGGAGCGCTGGAAACAAATTTCAGTCTGCAAAGCATTCCGAAATCTGTCTGCTTTGGTTTCCAGATTTCTCCAGATGTTGCCGGAGCAGAAAACCCCAGGAGGATATGCCGTTAGGCCCGTTACGCAAAGTCAAAAAATCAGCGTGTCCAAAATTAGATCACCGATCGGACCGAGCCGTCCGTCTTCTCTTCTCTTCCTCTCCCAGTTGGTACCATGTCAGCGACGGCCATACCGACGGAGCGCGAACCTTTGATCAAGCGCCCCGACATCCAGGCCAGTGATGGGGAGAACGCCCACTCCGAACTTCAACGCAGGCTCGGGCCATTGGAGCTCTCAGCACGGAACAGACGCGGGATCTTGGCCGGAATCTGGATGGCGACATGCCTGGCGGTGCGTCAAGCTTTCTTTGTGCAAAATTTAGCTGCTTTTCTAACTCGCAACGTAGTCACTGAATCGTGAGATCTCTTCGTGAGTACTGCGCGTCAAACTGATCTATTCTCAGTTACACTCGTTCCGACGAGTATGTTTGTCTTCACCTGATTCATTGATCTCACCTGAGATCCAGTGATGCCCTCCATCTCGTCCGACTTTCGGAAGTTCCATCAAGCAAGCTGGCTGGGGACCGCGTATGTGAAGCACTCGGACCCACCTCGAATCCGTCTCAATCCTTTGGGTAGCTACCTCTTGGCGACGTCCACCTTTACGCCCTTGTACGGACGTCTTTCTAACGTAATGGGCCGCCGAGGTGCTAATACTATGGCTATTCTCTTCACGGCACTTGGTACCTTGGGCTGCGGACTGTCCCGCAACATGGAGTCTCTCATCCTTGCTCGATTTGTCAGGAATCCTGATTTCTATCATGCTCGCCCTTATTATATTTCATTTCCAGATCGCCGGCATTGGTGCCGGTGGAATATTCACGACTTCGACGTGCGACGGGATTCTTGCTTCTTCACGATGGTCTGATGTTCACTCTCTTGCGCCGCAGGATTATTGTCAGTGATATGTACACCTTACGTGTTCGTCTTCCCCGCTCTCCCTGTCGTTTGGTTTGCCGACCCTCTTCTCTTCCAGGAACGTGGTCTTATCCAGGGTCTCGCGAGTTGTTTCAACGGGTCTGTGGACTTCTGGTTTTATCTTACTGCCGGCACTCATGTCGACTGGCAGCTTGGTATGGGCCTCGGTGGCCCTTTTGGGGGTCTTATATCGGACTGGTATGCGTTCTGCTTATTTCGTCTCTTCGCAACCTCTCAAACTCCCTGAGGTTTGGATGGCGTGCCGCTTTCCTTCTCCAGATTCCCTTTTCGCTGTATCAATGATGCTCACGTCGTACAATCTTCACTATGTCATGCCTGTGGGTCTTTGACCTCTTTCTTACCGCCCAGCTGAATCTTGTTTATCAGGGGAAATCCAAGGGTGCTAAAGAGATCTTGAAGCGGATCGACTACTTTGGCAGCCTGACGCTCCTCGTCGCTACCTCTTCCCTGCTTGTTTTCCTCAGCACACGCTACAATGAGTCCCTCCCTGTACGGACTTGCTCTCTTTCTCTCTTCCCCTTTTGATCTCCATCCCCGTGCAGTGGTCGGACGCGCGCGTCATATGCCCGCTGGTTCCTCTTCATCGTGTTCTTCGCGTGCTTCCTGTGGGTGGAGGTTGCCGTCGCGCCGGAGCCGTGATGGCGCCGGCGATGCTGCGCCAGCCGATCCCCGTGCTTATCAGCGCATCCAACTGCCTCGTTGGGGCATGCAACTTTAGCGTGACGTACTTTTTCCCGATGTGGTTCCAGGTTGTCTTGCTCCAGAGTGCGGGGACGGCGGGTGCGTTGCTCCGCTTAACGAAGATTTAGTTCGACATCGGGATTATGACATGCTGAAAATACCTTGAACAGGTCTGCACCTCGCGCCGAACAGTGTCTCCATGTCCACGGGCTCCGTGTTTGCAGGCTGGGTGATGCACCGTACCGGCCGGTACAAGAAGATCAACCTCATCTTCGGATCTTCCCGTTTCTCGGCACGCTGTTTATCTGTCTCATGCGAGAGGATTCGGGTCCCATCCAGTCCTGGCTGAGCATCGTGCGTCTCTGACAGATCTCATGTTATTAAACTTGTGCGTTGACACGCAAGGACCTCCTTTTTCATCTCTTCCCAACAGATCCCTCTTGGATTCGGGAATGCGGTCGTACTGCAAACAATGCTCAGTTTGTCTTCTATTTCTTCCTTGTCGGGATCGAGAGAAGTTGACCGCAGCCTAGTCGCGCTTCTTGCGCATCTGCCGGAATCCCAGATGGCGGTGGGACCGGTTTCGGGCAGTTATTCCGCGGTTTGGGTCCGTTCCTGTTTTTTTCTTATACAAACCTCGTTTCTGATTCTATCTTCATAGGTCAAGTCGGCGGTGTCGCTGTCTCGTCCGCGATCTTCCAGTCAAGGCTGGACACTGAACTGCACAAGCGCATACACACGCCTGATGCCGAGGATGTATGTGTCGTAGCGTACCTGGGCAGCAGTGCGATTTTGACATCCATCGTCTGAAGCTCATCATGCGCATACGGCGGTCGGCTGCGGTCGTTCGCGAACTGGAGCCGCTGCAACAGCGCCAGGCGCGCGACGCGTATATCATCGCACTCAAGACGGTGTACGTCTTCGCCGCTTGCTTGACGTTTTTGGCGTATTGCGTCCGGCTGCCCGTGCGTTGCACATTCTCATGAAGAGTATGGATTGTGAGGTTGACAATCGTTGTGTGCAGATTCCAGACCAGGATCTGGACAAGGCGCATGCGAGACGCATGGCTACGACTGAAAACTCCTCAAACTTGGGGACTGGAGTTGGCGCCATCGCTAGCTCGAGTACGAGCCGGAGTGCGAGTGTGCCTCCGCAGGGGTCGTCCGACACCGAAGAGCAGGAAGAGGGGCGTGGTGGTATGACGGACAAGGGCCGAGCTCAGTAAGTACTGTCCGAGCGAGAGACAATCAAATTCTCGTTTGTCCCCAAACCTCTCTTCCTCTCTCCCACAACAAGCAAGGCATAGATCAGTAGTCGGATCTTGTTAGATCTTTTTACACCGGTGTTTCTTCAACGTTGGTTTCTTGGAAACTTGACTGGGAAAACCGGCAAACGCTACGCAATTCAGGACTCGGCGATAGGTTTTGAATTGGCTGCTACTTACCCGCCCGGAGGACGATATTGCCTTGTTCGAACCAGAGTTCAGAGTGACTAGTCACAGTTCGAGTCCAGGTGCCGACCCGGCTGCGGAGATCACAGTCGTTATCGCCACTCTCGTCATCCACATGTCTGCTGCTACTCGGCCTGCCACAATCTCAGAGCTTGCTGCCGCCGCACAATCGATCCTGACCTCTCCTCCGAATCCCCGAAACACGATATAAAGTACTACATCCGCAGAGCGGAAACCCATCGCAAAGACGGCAAGGCGCTCGCCTCGGGGCTACCAAATGGACTGGCGACATTGGCACGGACCTCGAGCTTGCGTTCATTGAATATGCTAGGTCTGCGACGTTGATTGTGGAGAAGATCCCTTCGCATCGCGACTATTCGATCGCGTTGACTGCGGAGCAACGGGGCAATTTGACGGCGGTGGGTACGTTCTCTGCGACCCATGGCCCTCGTTCGATGAATATCTGCGGCGTTCCGGTGCTCATTTTTGTGTTTCCGACAGAATGGCCAAGATGTACTCCTTCAGCTGGGTAGACTGAAAGCGACCCTCGTAGAACGCTATGAGCGGTATTCCCGCAGTCAATCGTTCTCGCCGGATGCGGTGCCCGCATTTACCCTCGCTTCCAGGTATATATGTCTTGTGCCTTTTCCTGATTTCGGCTTGCTTTAGTCTGCACCCCACAGCAAACCCGAGGCGCACCACCCCAGAGAGCTTCCAGTCAAGCACACGCGGCAGCCCAACGCGCAGTCGCTGACGAAGCTGCGCTGTGGCGTGCGCAGCGCGAAGAAGCTGCCGCCCGTGATACTGCTACTACGCCGTCCTACAACTCCGCCGCACCATCATCAACCTCGTCTTCAGCGTATCCGGCGCAATCTTATTCTACCCCAACCAGCGGCGTGTCGATGCCCATCCCGCCTCGCTCGCTGCGTCCGGCGGTCATCCTGACACCAGCAACGCGTATCCGCAGCCTAGCGCGCTCCCACCTAGCTTCGGGCGCGGGCCAGCCAGAATCAGAATCAGGTTGGGCCGGGCCCGGGACAGGCGTACCCCTCGACCGCGGGGGTGTCCTTCCCCGCGCCGTCGCACGCCCGGACTCCGGCGCAAGTTCCGGAGTATCCCAACCCGTATTCATCTCATTCAAGTTCGCATTCCCCGACCACGTCCTCTTCGTCCTCAACATCATCCAACTCTGCTGCACCTTCTTCGGCGACCTCGTATTCGACGCAGTACGACCCACACACGCCGACACCGGTCCGATGCCCCTCCGCCGGGACGCGGAATATGAATATGATTGGGAGAGTACGGATTCCGAGAGTACGGGTGAGGGTGGAGGGGATGGGTAATGTGGGCGGGGCCCTGGGGAAGCGGTACGTCCTTTCTTTCTCTTATTCGAAAGAGAACTGGGTTGGCTGACGGCCGCTTTTTGATGTTCCTGTTCCTTCTAATCGTACCATCTATCGCCGCTCCGCCGCCGCTTTTCGAACACTTGCGCTTTGTCCACGAATCCGCCATCTCATCCTATCGATCCATCTCCATCTCCATCCCCTCCTGTCTCTCTCCCCTCCTGCACTCCTGCATTCTCATTCTCATTCTGCTCCTCCATTGCAGCAGTAACAGCGCCGTCTACCCCTCCACCTCCTCCTCCCGCATTTCGGTATCCTTCCCTGCGCCCTCCACCTCCGACCTCGTCTCCGGCGTCTCCAGTCTCGGTCTCAACGGCTCCCCGAGCAGCAACATAGCAGTGACCTACCCATCGCTCGCACGACACATGTCCTCGCACCAGCGCACGCAGGGGTACGTCCCTGGTGCCGCGCGGTGGGGCACATCAGGGGCGCCTCCGCTCCCTGCGTCTGCTTCCCCGGAAGAGGCGAACGGAAACGGGGACCGCAGGGCGGCTGCGGTCAACGCAGCGCGCGCCGCAGCGTCTTCGACAGGGGGCGTCGTTTCCGGGCCGACGAGCTTCGTCACCGTTCCAGACCCCGCTATCGCGCGCCGGGAGCGCGAGGCCGCACGGGAGCGGGAACGGGAGCGGGAGCGGGGACGGCAGCAGGAGGTGGCGGCGGCGCGCGAGGCGGCGGCACGGGCAGACCGAGAGCGCGAGGAGCGCGAGAAGGAGAAACATCCCCGGCTGCGGACGGTGATGCTCCCGCAAGCGACACTGAGCCGATTTCTGTCGATCGCGAGTGCGAATACGGCGCGGAATATGGAGACTTGTGGGTTGTTGCTTGGGAGGGAGGTCGTTAGATGTGCGTTACAGCCTCGCCTTCCCTTTCTTTTCTCGTTCCCATTTTCTCCTCCTGTTCCTCACTTTCTTCTCTGGCTTTCTCGCGAATCTGAGCTAATCCAGCCATAGCGTCACATGCCGCGGAGGGCAAGACGCGTTACGTCGTTGAGACGCTCCTTATCCCGAAGCAGCACGCGACGAGTGATACGTGTACAATGGACGAGGAGGAGGGGGTTCTGGGCTTCACGGAGGAAAGGGGGCTTATCACGTTGGGTTGGGTGAGTCCTTACGTTTCGTCTTCTTTCGGGGCGGGCGGCGGGACGAGGGAGTTTGCCGGGGAATGGACGGGGAAGGCGATGGGGTGCGATCTTGGGTGGTTTCGCAGAGCGGATGGTGGGGTGGTACGAAGCCGTTCCGTGAAAGGTGCTAGGGATTGCGGAGATGTGGATGGTCGGATGGACGAGCCCGGAATCGCGGTACAGAGCTGAATGATATGGGCGAACGTACCTGCCACGGGATTGTGATGCCGTTTGGTCAAGGGAGGATTTCCCAGGTCGATGGCGTCCCCAGGGTCGAGTCGTTGGCGGGCCTCCTCTATCTTCTCTTCCATTGGACGGTCGGAGAATCCCCCATCTCTCTGTTTCTTTCGTTACCGACCGCCCATTCAGCATGGATTCCACGAAGCCGAGGTAGGTCCCTGACGGACGAGCGTCGTTGATCGTGTGACGTGTTTGTCAAGGTCCCTCGCCTTTCCTCCTTCTGGATTGGACCGCCGCCTTCGCTATGCTCTTTCATTTCTTTCGTCTGGCATTCCGTCCTCGACCGACTGCTAACCCGCGCCCCAGATACACACCCACCCCTCCCAGTCATGTTTCATGTCTTCCGTCGACCTGCATACGCACGCCAGCTTTCAGCGGATGCTCCCAGAGTCTTTTGCGGTCGTATGCGCGCCCAAGTCGGATCCGAGGTGAGCGCAGACTGCTTTTGACTGAACTTCTGCCACTCACTAACACCTTCCTCTCTGGTAGCTTTGGCATATTCCGCCTGACGGACCCGCCTGGGCTGCAGACCGTGCTCAATTGCACCGCGACGCAGGCTTTCCATCCGCACCCTGACCTGCCAATATATACCGTACGTCTATGTCTTCATTCGCGCTTCGAGTCTTGCATACTGATGCTTGATCGTGTTTGTAGGACGCCGACAAGGGACATGTGCAGATGCGAGAGGCTGCGCTCGAGATTGTGGATCTACGATAGTCTGGCATTCAATGATAACATGTACTCGAGAGCCGAGTATTGTATTCACACGAGAAGTATGAAGCCTGTATACGCGTTGTTTTGAGTAATGTACGCGTCGGTCGGAGTTTGAATATCTTTGCTCTCGACCACTGATACAGTGATAGGCGCTGATTGCGCCTATCGCAACCAAAACTCAGACTGTCGTGCCCCTACTTCCTGCGGCTTGTCACTGTGTACTTCAGGAACAGTGACTTACTCAGCTTTTTGAATGACTGATGCTCGAGAGTCGAGTCTCGACGCAACCTCCGGCAAAGACACCGGATCTGACCCCCGCCGACTCACCGCAGGATTCAGAGGCGAGGGAAAGGCAAGAGCCTCCTTCGAGCTGTGCGGCACTGCTGAAAAAACCTCTCTGAAACTTCGCGCACGGACAGCAATGTGGCTGAAAGCCGGACAACGTTCGTGATGTCAAGATTAATCAAGGTCCTAGTCTGGCCGCGATGCTGTATTGCTGTATCTTCTCCTTTCAAATTCTGACGGGGGCAGATGTCGTCGATAAACATCCATAACGGGAGATACTTCATTTAACACTGCTTGAGACCCGATGCCACTGATTTAAGTAGCGGACATGGCAGCCTGCAGCACCTGGCACTTCCAACTTCACCACAATGCAGATTACAGCGGCCAGCAACACGAATTCCGTGACATCTCCGAATTTTTTCGAAGAGGTCCGCAACAATACCTACTACCTCGGAGCAGCTACCATCCGGGACGAAGTCGTATGGCGCAAAATTTGCAGACAGGACGTTCTCGTCACTCGCGTATCTGCGAAAGCCGAGGCTGTCCGCTCAGACAACTTGACCATATATGACACGGAGACGGCGGAAGTAGACTCGCTGCTGCAGCCTGCGTGCCTTACGATGGTCGCTCTGCTGTCGTCCAACAAGTTCTGGATGGATGCCGACGGAGGCTGGAAGGGTCCCATGACGCACACGAAGGAATTTGCCAAAGTGCAGCTCAATGCTCGGGCTGTTGCGCCGCCGCCTCAAACCGGAGGCCCATTTGCGGCAGACTTTGCAGAGGTCTTGGAGAACCTCGAGTTCTTGGCAGATGAAGGGGGGACGAGCTCGTTCAAGAAGAAAGGGGCGTTGGACTCGGAAGAGAAGCCCCAGCTCAGGTCCATCAAGATTCGGCATGTTCTCTTTGAGGTAAACATTTTACAAGCTCTGTCTGTCTTCAAGTTGTGCCGAGGGCTAACTGAAAGCGCCCAGAAAAAGCTCCCAGGAGAAACCACTGAGACGCAGAACAGTGATAGCACCGAATTCGCTATCGCAGAGTGGCCAGTCAGATCGCCAGAGGCGAAAGAAGACCTTACGAAGATTATACCCACGCACTGTGTCTACCGCATTCCCGCATTTGATATGAAGGGAAAACTCATCCATCCCTCGGAATACAGAAGCAAACTCATGGGCGCGGTCGTCTACGTCACATTCACCCTCAAGCATTGGGAGTTTCCTGCGAGTTCCCCGAACTCCTCAGCCGCGTACGCACAAGTCAAAGGTTCGACGAACAGCGCTCCTAGCAAGAAGGGGGACGATGTCTACGCGGCTGACATCCAGCACATGCGTGTTTTGGTCCCGCCTCCCGCTACGTCGTCCAACCGCCAACGCAACCCTCCCCAGATGGATCCAGGGAGCCCTTCGAAGAAAGCGCGTCGGAATGAGTATTAGTGGTCACGAATGTTAATGCCAGTGTTGTGTATAGAAGAAGTCATGGAAATCTTGTATTTCTGACCTTCTTGGACTTTTCTGTTCTCTCTCGCGTATTGTTCAAAGCCTGCCATGGTCAAGGCCTGCCATGGTCATCCACAGGTCGATCGTCCAAGCTCAAACTTTTTTGAACGCTCATGCCCGAGCCTCACACTGCGCTGGTTCTCCACTCGCTCATGAGTACTTTTGCTTCTGTTCATCCCCGTCGGTCTGCACGAGAGACGTTTGTTTAGCTAAAAAGACCGCTACACAGTACGTACTCAAAGCTCGAGCGCGCCGCTCTAAAGTTCAAAGAACATTGGCGTCGATAAATGGTAAACCTTCGGGTTCGCGGGCCCACGAGCCTCTGTAGACCACTTTGATACCGACCGCATATATGGAAGTAGCGCGACATGAAGGCAGCAAACCTTCCTAGTCCGGTCGGCGACGTGAAGGAGGCGATGCAAAAATCAAACTGACCCCGTTCACCCATGATCGAACCTGGCATTGCGCTGGTTCTCCACCGCTTGGCTCAAGAGGTGCCCAAGGCGTTCAAAGTCCATCTCTATGCCTGTCTGCGCCAGAGAACACCAACAGCCATCTTGTATCCGACCGCGCGACGCAGGTATATTGAGTAGATGTCCGACGCCAAGAGGGCGGTGTGTTACGATACTCCTCAAGTGCTATGCGCGACGGAGCGTCGTCTGGCGTGATGCATCTTGAACGCTGCCATCGGCAAGGTTTCGCCAAGCAGGGGCCAAGCATCCAAGTATTGGCAGGAACAGCCCGACCGCGGTTTCATCTGTCTGTCTATACCGTTATGCCGTTCGAATTGAAGTAATGGGTACACACCTTCAGTTCTCTAGACGGTCAAGGCTGTGTGTAAGGAGTAGCATAGTCTCCGCCTGGTCATACCTTCCACTGGTTCGGATGAAGCCGTTGAGCGCCGACACCGGCCGTCCATTTCACCCCCCCGAGGTCCGTCGTCGGCTCCGTCTCGGTCTCTACCAAGAACGTCCGGCCTTTCCTGTCCTTTTCCTCTCAACAGTTCGATACAATACTGAATCTGCCCGGTCTATTTTAGAAGTGTTAGATCACGGATGAACCGAACGAGAATTTTAAAATTTTTTCGAACGAGAGCGCCTGAGTGGAAACTCGTCATTGCTCTTTCGAACAGGTCCGCAGCGCAATGAAAGACAAAAGAACCAGAGCAGCAGCAGGCAGCGACCAACGCATAAGAGGACCTTGAATCGTGACTCTGTAGCATTGTGGCAGTGTCGATCGAAGTTACCGCAGGCTAGCGCTTGCGTAGGCGAGGACCCTACTTGTGATTGCTACTACCGCGACGTAGCCGTCGCCAGAGAAAATTGATATACAACCGGGGCCTGAGACCGAAAAGGGGAAAGTGGGGGCCTGGTAAAAATCCGGGTAAAAATGGGCATCTGGCTGGTGTGCGGGTAAAAATGGGGGTCCCGATACCGGGCATCTGAGGGGTCACCGGGGGTCCTCGTAACACTGGTAAACCTATTCCGAGCCAATTTGTCAAGCCACGAGCCGAAAAGAATGGGACCGGGAAACGGGCTGGAGCCGCATGCACCGGTGGTCTAATTGGCACTGCGCAGCGCCGATTGCGCATACGCCGACGCGACGGCAGTGGAGTTCAGTGGAGTTAAGTGATGCGAGCGAGCCAGCGAAGATGGCGCTTTGCAAGGTGGGTGTCGACGATACTACCGTTGATTGATCAAATGGCGAGAAATGATAATTTTTCGAGGAAGGTAGCTTGTACGTTGCTCACAGGTATTGCCATTTCCAGCTGCCAGGTGCTGGCCAATCGACGATCGTGAGACTGGCCGAGGCTGGGTACACTATAACCCGCCCAGCTGGCATTCCAAATGACAGCGAAGAGTGTGAACTTGACTCGAGGACGATCGTTAGCTGGCAGCATTACGAGACGCACTGACGTGTAGGAAACTGAAGGAAGCTAGAAAAGTGTAAGCCGCTCACATGTACGAAGATGTCAATTCGGAAGTAATGAGACTTGAGCGCTTGAGCGAGAAGGCATTTATTGATTTTCAGGAGTGCATAACCATGTGAACCCGAGAACGGATTGCGCGACCACAGACTTCGATACGGAGGACCAAATGCCGTTATGAGTCCAGTTGGCATCGCGACTCCGAACTTTCGAGGTACAACAAGGATTTGCTCCGTATTATCCATAAAATACAAGATTAGTCCCAGATACAGTACACATTGCACGCGTACGCCAGAGCCCCGTGTAGACCGAAGCTTGAAACATGATTACGTCCGATGCGAAAGGACTTGGAGCGGAGGACTCAGAGGTGTGAAGTAGCGGTGCTCGCAGGAGTAGGATGAACGAAATTCGGCGTGTGTGTTATTTGGGAGACCCCTGCCAGAGAGCTGGCAGCCGCCGTATAGATGCCGATCGGTGTCGTTGTCGTTGCACCAAGGCGAAGCGCGTAGCTCAGAGCCGATGTTGCTCGAGGAGCTCTGTTATATCAGAAATGACTTCTCTTGGTCGAGGTACCGGACGGCCTGTGGTCTTCACTCCACCTCAAAGCTGAGCGAGGGTTTGTTGTAAGCCAGCAGAGGAATTACCGCATACAGAGAGCCTCCACCGTACGAGCGGCAACCAAAAGACACCGAAAGAAAAATCATACTTTGGCATCTTCTTGACAATCGTCAATCGGCGAACGTGGAACAGCAGGGATGGCTATTACGTCCCCAAGACGCATGTTCAGGAACGTGGTCCTTGTAAACCGCGCGAGGGCCATAAAAATAATTGTGGGGATGCAAGTTGGGGTGATTGTGTGTTTGTTGAGGTCCCATAACAGGTCAGTAGTGGCCTAGATTAGCATCCCGAGTCCGAGTCTTCCCGACATCGGCACCAGTTGGCGTATAGCCACGATGATAAGTACGAAAAGCACCTCGAGGTGTGCCGTAAGGCGCTATGGGACATCACCGGACATGAGGAGCGGAAGAGAGTGTGCTGGCACCCGCGATCCGATCCCGAATAGGTAGATGTCTATAAACTTGCCCAGAGTTCATTTGAAAAATGAAAAGTCGTGTCTTGTCGGGGGGAGCACAGAAAGAAAAGACTGTTCTTGTCTCGGTACTAGGTACGTGGGTATCATTGGTCGGATGCCAAGGAACAAAAGATTTCCACGTGACACCGTTTGTATCACGCTCTGGACCACGCCCGTGTCGACGCCGCCCTCGACGCCGGGGCGCACTATGAGCAGGCGAGAGTCGCGGGTTTCTATGAGCGTTCGTCAAAACGACGCCCTTGTTGAATTCGAGAACTGTACGTCTTTTCCCCGTCGCGTTGGCGCATCAGACTCACTCGCCACAGTCAAGAAGAAATTCCTCCTTGCGAATAAACATATAACCAAGTATGTCGAATCTCATGAATAGTGCTCCGGAGCTGGGCTCTGCGTCCCAAGTGGCACGCGCCCTTGGTCTGAAGTCACCCGGGCTGATTTGGTTCTGCCACCGTGTCTTGTGGTGGCAGAGCCATGTCGCGCTAGGTAACGCCTCAAAGTGCTCTTCCACTAGCTCCGGAGACTTTTCCCCTACCCACAATATATCGCTGATTTTTTTGGATTCTTACAGGCTAAATTCTACCCTCAGCATGAAGATCGAAGAGCTCAACACCGAAATATCCACGCTGTATGCCGAGAACCTTCGTCTCCGTGCGTCTGAGATTGCGCTGGGAGCCCAACTCAAGCGCGAGCGCGAAAAATCCCGCAAAATCCTGTCGGACGCAGAAGCGGCGGTGCGTGCCCGTCGACCACTTGTCCTGTGATTGTCTAATCCTACATTCCAAGACGACCGCTCTTTCCGCGCATTTTGCGCTGCTCCGCGAGACATTTGGCATCCCTATTAATGCTCCACCATCTCCCACGCCCACGCCTCCACGCATTTCTCCTAGGAACTCCGTCGTGAACAATAACGCCATCAATCGTCTATCGCGTGAGCCGCAGGTGCCTGACATCAACGAAGACGAAGAGCCGGAGGACGTCGTCCAGCTCACTCCTCCGCGGAAGAGCAGCAAGAAGAAGGAGAGGCGGCTGAGTGCTTCGCGCCTGCCGCTCCCCCTCCGCGCCAGCACGCCCCGCTGGCCTCTCCTGCAGCGCCGTCCATCACGGCTGCTCCACCTGTGTCTGACCCGGCGACCCCGTCCGCGCCCACGATGCATCTTGACCTCGCTACTCTTGCGAGCAAGAAGCGCCGGCAGAGCGGGCTGCTCTTCGACCTCGGCGTGGTCGACCTCGACACGCTCGAGCTGGACGATGGCACCGGGGCTGTTGAGGAACGCGAGAATGAACAAGCTCAGCAGCGGCCGGAGAAGGAGAAGGAGCGGAAGCGCCGGGCGCGCGACGAACTCAACGGTGCGGGTGCCACTACGGCCACCGTCCCGCACACAAAGCCCCGAAAACGAAGCTGAAGGACGTGACCAACGCGGACCCGCCCCGCACCCGCCCATCGAAGCTCTCGTCCGCCTCTTCTTACCCGACGGCGAGTCTAGACTCGGCAGCAGCGGGACCCCTCGTTGAACCAACAAGGAAATCATTCCTCGTCGCTGCACCTCCCAGCCCGCCTCCGCCCGACCCGAAACCCGCGCCCGTGCCTTCCGAACTAACTATCATACAGCCGCCGTCCTCGGGCTCGACATCCTCGCTCGATTCGGCACCCGCCGCGCCTACGACCGATCATGAGCGCGACGCTTGCGCTGGCGCCGGTGAAGGCGAAGCGGGCGGAGGGCAACGCGAGCGGCGCGCGCGCAAGAGCGTCAATTATGCGGAGCCGAAGCTTAACACGAAGATGCGCAAGCCTGAGCCGCCTACGGGGAGTGCGCTGGCGCCGGTGAAGCGCGCGCGGGTATCGGCATCGGCGGCCGTCCCGAGTCTGCAGCCCGGGAGGCGGCCGTCTCCGCCTGTAGCGTACGCCTCCCGTGCAGACGAGGTGACTGAAGCGGACGGGGACGGGGATCGAGAGGACGACGATGGTGGCGATGACGAGGGGGATGACAGCGATGGGTGGGCGGATGGGGAGTTTATCCCAGTGTGGGCGAGTGGCGCGCATGGGAGGCATGTGAATGTAGAGGGGAGGAGTGCGCCGCGGCGACAGCGGCGGAAGGGCGGCGAGGTCGACGTTGTGGTCGGGGAGTGGGCACGCGAGCGCGAGGGGCGGAGGCACAGCGCAGCGGTGTAAGCTTTCCGCGTTGTCGCTGACTCCACCCAGGCGCAGCTCCGGAATCATCATGAACGCAAACGACCAGGAGGCACGAAGAACGATTTGAATGAAATGAAGTACATACATAAGTAAGTATTATGCATCGACGCCCTCTTGTATATTGTATAGGTCTTGGTTAGATGGCTGGCCCGCATTCGCGGCGTACAGGCTGCTAATTTGCGTAGGAATTTGATCTTGAATATGATCATGCTGGAGAACGCGCTGCATGGCAGCCACTGTAAGCGCTCTTCTTCTAATCACCATTGTTCATACATGCTATGCCAGCGCAAAGTTTCGACCAACAGACCCTTAATTCAGCTTGTTACCCGAAATTCTGCTATGGACTTGCCGGCGCTGGCCGATACTTGGCCAATGGCGTTGATTCTAGATCTGATTCAACTTTCAGCATGAAACACCAGCGGCGCTCGCGGCTCAAGCGATGCTACGTACTTGCTTACAGCTTTCTTTGGAATTCGACCTCGGAACTCTGCTGCTACTTGTCATACTTGTTCAGGTGGGCGTTGAACTCCTCCCTGCGTCATATGCATCTCGAATTCTGGACACACCGACACGCTGGCAGTCCTTCGTATACCTCTCACGGGCCGTCCTTCGACAAATCATGTATCAGCACGAACACAATCACACTTGGTTCATTTCTCTATCGAACCGTATTGCGCTCTTGTGTCGTCTTCAGGCTATAGTATGTTACTACAAAGTCACAGGCCGAGTCTGCAGTGTTCCGGTGAAACGGAAGCCACTGTTCGGTGTGCCATTGATTTCAACTTTACCGATGGTGTTCAGACTCGAGTTCTTATCTCAAAGTACCAGTGCGGGTAGCCCGTTCGCCGCGACACACCAAAGCCCCAGCTGCGGATAATAGAATAGGATGGATTCGCAATTAACGCCATTGACCGCTCATCGATCCAACAGGGATCATGGCCACAACCAGTGTTGCATCGACTACATCCTGCTTCGCCTACTCCTGTGTTTCAAATTTGGTGCAATCCCTCACTGCCTCATACATAGCCTCCAAGTTTTGATAGCATTGTTGATCGCTGGTTCCGACATGAGGGAAGTATCAACAGCTCGGGCGCCAACGTTGATCGGTTCAAACTTGCGCGGAGCTTGCCAACATCGACCGTGACGGGTGCCCGGACTCATTCAGCATCGGCGTATTCGTATGATACAGGGTTACCTAGTTTGACGCATTCAGCGAGAAGCAATGGGAAGCTGGAGATCGACCAGACTCCGCAGTGCCCAGTCCATGTGTGGCGCGCGGGAAACTTCAACAAGTACTTTTCAACTCTTTGCATTATTGCTGACAGTCCGCGAGAAATCGGAGAGAATCCACAATAGAAATGATAAATCGTTTAGATGAGCAATTGTTTCCCGGGTATTATCTTAACTCGTTTCTCAGCCAAATCACTTAAAAGTTGGTGCGTTCGGAAACTTCGCTTCTCAGGGGCTTGAATTCTCTTTTTTACGCGGACTGTCATCGATCATGCAAAGAGCTTTGAGCTTCAGGAATTCTCTGTGTTCCGACTCAGAACTTTGAACAAGACAGAAACAATAGCACTATTATGCTGAATTGAACATATGCATGTGTAACAAGTGCTCGAACAAAATTCTGCCGAGAACCTGGTGTCTGCGTCTATTACCACGAAATCGGACCAGTGTGTGTATTCCTCGGATCCTTAATAGCGACGGCCCCTAGCACGGCTGCAAACCGAACAATATCCGTCTATATTGGGGTCTATTCGGTTACTTAGACCGGTGTCAGGAAGAAAAGAAAAGAAGGTGAACGCACTATATTGTTCGGGAAACAAGTGACTAGGGTGCCGCCGGTCAATTGTTAGTAGTCGTAAAGACCAGATGAAACTCACTATTGGTTGCACGTCCGAGTGCATGATGGTGGGACACACCCAGGCGCGTGGTTGGGGCTGAATTTGCAGTGGGTGCTGCCACACTTCACCTGCAGTGAGATCAAAGGTGTCAGAATGCTTGGCCGGCATTGGCGGCGGACGAACGCACCTCAACAGGTGGCTTGAGCCAAAAGTCAGAATGTTCAAAAAGGACAGCTCCAGCTCGACTCACAAGGCTCTCCGCGTGGCCGCATCTAGTGAAAGTATTTCTAACATGACGCCAACGGCACATATTGAGCAAGTTAACTTGAAGAAAAGAGTTGTAGATGAGATGGAGGGTTGTTATGAAGGAGCAGACTCACAGATTCGCAGCTTTTAAAGGACCACCGTGATGTTTGTTGAAAATCCACCAGTTTAAAATTAACACGAGAGTCAAGGAAGGCTCTATCTGAATCGAAACCTATGTCCTGCCGGTGCCGTTTACGAATAAAATCCAAGATGAGAAACGCCCAGATTCCTGACGGCCTGAACCCGATGATTGTGAACAGTGCGGATCCCACATATGGTCGTGTGAGGTTGTTGTCGTTAATTGAGAGGATTGCCGTGCATGAGTACTACCGTGTTCCACGCCCCGGCGCGCGCCCAACTGAGTTGATCGAAGTCTAAGTCCTATCTATTTAGTCGAGGTGTGCCATGACGAGAAGAGCGGCCCGGCTACTTGATCAATGGATCCGGAAGGATAAGCCCTGCGTTCCGTTGCGGACCTGCCTGCGCAGGAGCAACTTTGTTGAATGTTGAATGACGGGAGCCAGGACGACTTACACGTGGGAATATACCATCAATGATCACGGATCACATCAGCAAGTGAATCACTGTTGTCTTCCACCATGTCGCAGTCTTCCACGAAGGCGGGAGAGATCCAGAAACGGCCCAAGCAGTTCCTAGATCGCACTGTATTGTTTTGCACTCCGATTCATGTGTGGAAAGGCTGATGTTCGTCGTGAATAGGCCGCCCTCGGACTTGCAGAATCAATCGTCGGAATTCAGGAAAAGAAATTTCAGACCAAGGTCCAAAAAAATCAAATTGCACAGGTGTGTTGCCCAATTTCTCTTGCACAACATAACTATGTTTACAGAACAGCCCGGTCGATCACAGTTGGAACGACCTCCTCGGATATCCAAGTCAAAAGCGAAATTGGTGATCTGTTGATTGCTATTGGTTACCCGTTTCAGCTCAATGTACCAACAGAAGGAGGCAAGAGCGATCCTTGCTGCTCAGCGGTCCGAGACAAAGAAGGCGAAGAACAAACGTCGGAAACAGCTGAAGCAATCCAACCTACCGTTGCATGGAGACGAGCAACCAGCGCCCCCGCGAAGAAACGAGTCTCATTCGCCTGATGTCCCTCGGTACCAAGCGTCTTCGATAATTCAAGTTCTCGCACCATTGAAAACTCCCGTAGGTATTTGGCTGGTGGAAATCAAAGACTCCGTACCGCCCAATATGGTTTTGCTCCGCTGTCTGTTCTCGAAGAGGGATGTTACCTACCATCTTCTGGCGTAGTGCTCATCAAATGCACTGTGTCGCTGATCTAGTTTCGTCATGGGATGATCTTAAAATGAACGTGGCGATTCGATATCGGCTTCCTCTCCAAAAAGATTTTTTGCGTCCGGTCCCTCGTTGCTCACTCATCCTCTGCACGACATCGATTGCCTCTGCATCATGATTTCCTTCTTCTTCCACATTCTCTGTGTCGACTTTACAAGTGACATCAAGGATGCGCTATGCGGAGCACGTTGGATTGTACTCTGATCTTCCGCAGCGTTGTAACTATGTTAGACATTGAACAAACCGAAATGGTGAGATGCTTGGGGTGGAGCCTGAGGCCTGAGGCTCGAGTCATCACAGGCTTGAGTCAGCTTGAAGAATCCCGGGGCAAACGCGAGGATTCAGAAGGTTGTGCTCAGTATGACGTACAAGGACAACCGAAGCACCTACTACAGTACCACGGTGGAGAAGTTTATCCCTGTGCTGGACTCATACAAACTAATTGAACTATTGAATACCCGAAGCTCTACTACAAATGATTACTCCAGACTGTTCTGTGATTCGGCGAATCAGCAGTTCCCCAATAGTCTCACCAATGCTTGGGCATCCACTGTACTTATTCAACGGATTCGCCGACTCTTCTCATCGGCACTGCGAAGCCATCGAAGCGAACGCAAAACCTGCGGCTAGATGGGGAGGCGCTACATGCGATGCTGCTAATTTTATTCCCTCTCCTTGCAGAACTTCAAGTTTTCCGATCTCTGAATCAGGCTTTGTAAGCGATCATTTGTAACTTACACTCATTCGGGCGCTTGGCTCCAACTTGGCTCCAAACCAGAGGTTTGAACTTCATGACAATTCACTGGATCCCTAGAACTGCGGCAACTTTGAGGTTCGGGCCAAACTTGAGGCCTGAGGCTGCATGTACTTGGTACTTGGATCCACTGTGCCTGGCCGCCGGGAAATGACCTTCTCCGACGCAGATGAACACATCGCATTCTGTCAGATGCATGAATCAGCATGATACAGCCGGTGTTCGCCTTGAGGCTTTAGGAAAGAGCGATCACCCAGGAACTTGACGCTTAATTGAGTTTCAACGTTCAGGCCATAATTTGAAAAAAACATCATGATCGCGTCCTGACATGTGTGGAACAACTCTCCCTTGCGGAGCACGTGTGCCTGCTAATCTTTCTCAATACGAAGTACTCAGGATAAAGGGTCACGTCTATGTTCGACCATCGAAAGAAGTTGAGCATGAGTCGGTGAGATTCAACAGTTCCGCATAGAAAGATTCGGGTGCTTTGTATGATGCAATTCATACGACAATTGATGTTACAAAAAATTCATTCTTGAGATCTTATAACGTTCGGGAATCCGAGGACAACAGTCAGAAAAACGCCTTGATTGTATCAGCCACGGATTAACGGCGCATTCGAGGTCAAACTTACTGCCGCATTCGGAGGGCTCGCTGCCCCG
>QVIE01002256.1:0-65081 GCA_013387415.1 Panellus pusillus
TTGTGGTTACTCTCGTCGACGCGCGCGTCGCACAGTTCATCAATACCAGGCGGTCAATAAGCGGGAGATGACACAATGGCTCGACACCATCCAGCGCGTTACCCAGACGATCGCGCGGCGACGACCGACCTACCTCGGAATTCCCAAGCCCCAGCTCGCTGATCATCTGCACGACGGGCTTCTGTCTGCGTCGCGCGATCCCTCGGCTGGCATGTATTCCTTTTCGTCTTCGACTTGTGCGCTGATCGCCTTGCAGTCTTCGGTGTCGATTCCAGGTTATTGCTGGAACATGAAGTGGAGAGCAAGAACATCCCCGCGGGCACTCTTCCTTCGGTCATCGAGCGCTGTCTTTGAGAAATCGAAGTTCGGGGATTGATGGAGGTCGGGATATGTACGTGTATCTTCCATTCGCGCCTTTCTTACTCACGCTGTGGTAGACCGGCACGCAGGCGCGACGTCTGTCATCAACGCTCTCAAGGACGCCTTCAATCGCGGTAGGATTCGCGTTTTTGTAAACGATTGTCAAGAACTTACTATTTGTCGCAGGCAAAGACCGGATCGACTCGTATACGGATGTCCATGCCGTCTGCGACCTCATCAAGTCCTGGTTCCGTGTCCTTCCCGAACCGCTCTCCCCCGCGCCGGCCTATCATGCAGCGATCGAGACGATGCGTGAGTTTCTTATCGGCGGCGTCCGCTCTCTTCTGACGTATCTGACCATAGCTTGAAAACCTCGAGGAACGACTAGCGTCCATCCGAGCCGTCGTGCACGGTCTTCCACGACCCAACTTCGATCTTTTCAAGCGGGTCTCCGAGCATTTAGATCGGTATGTCCCTAGCCAGCGCATGAGATCCAGGGCTGATCCTTGGCCGCAGAGTCGCCGACTTCGAGGAGTACAATCAAATGACGGTCGAGGGCTCGCCATCGTGTGCAGCCCGAACCTGCTGTGCGCGCCTCAGGAGAACTTTGCTCTTATTCTGGCGAATATGGAGCATACACACAAGCTCGTCAAGGCGATGACTACGCATGTCTGGAGCGAAGTTCCTCTTTTTTGGTTTGGGATATTGACGGTGCCAACTTGTTGTTCCATATTATCTTCGACGAGGCGGAGGTTGACGGGGATGCGGAGGGTGGAGATTCCGATGGGATGGAAAGCGATGAGGACGGAGCCGAGTCGGGGGAAGGCGAGCCACCGCTTCACATGCATGACCCCACGCCGCTGGAGGACGTCGCGGAGGCCGAAGAAGACCAAGAATCGCAAGAGTTCGAGGAGTCGGAGAAGGAAAAGGACCTACCGCCAGCTATTACCGCGGAGGTCGAGTAAAACCCGATGGATTTCAGCACTCTCAATTATACCCTCGCGCCCTAACATGTGCTTTTCATTTTCCTGTCCTTTTCATTCACATACGGACTTCATGGCACGCGCTGTTCTGGATCCCTGATTCATTACATACCATACGACTACCCTCTCGCTTTTTTTTACAACCTCTTGTAGTTCTCTTCTGTTACATGTAGTATTATGATATCAAGTTCGCGGTAATGGGATGGCCTCCCTTGCTAGCCACGGACTAATCGGGGTATTATGCAGGCCTCTGGGAAATACCAGGAATACTGCAGGTTTGATTCCCGTGACTCCGCCGATTTCTACTCCTGCCAAGCCTGATTAATTGACTCCGGACGTTGTGGTCAACCTGCCCTACGCGGAAGATTGCTTCGTCCTGGAGGTTAGGATGTCCCTCGCAGGAACACACTGGTTAACGTCTACTCGCGCGCTTTATTCTTTCGTACGTAGTCTAAATTCATTCGGAGACTTCGGGGCTTGATATATGAAAACCTATTTCCTCCCACTTCCTGCTCACCGATATCTGGATGATTCTGTTGTACCTTTGTCTCGTCATGTCTCGTCGATTTGTTTGCGCATTCCACTGACGACTCGCCGTCGTGATCTTGGTGGTGAGCATCTCCATCGTGCGAAGGCGGATGCGTGTGCCGGTAGAAACGATACGAGTAAGCAATGGATTCGTCTTTGAGGGGAGACTAGACAGTGTGTTAGTTAATTTCGTTACTCACATTCCAAGGAAGGAAGAATCGGATTCACTTACTGGTGTAAGCAGGTTGGTCCTGTTCCACCACCACAGCCGAATATTGCAAACTTTGCAAACTTACAGATGCGCCCTCTTCGAAGTTCTAGAAAGAGTCTCAGCCTCACGATCAAAGTTACTCGAGATTTTCAGCCTCTCGCAATAACATCTTACCTCGAATCACCACCATGCTCCCTCAAGTTCTATCCCTCTTATAGCCCTCAATCCTCACTTTCAAAGCAACTTGCATGCAGCTCGCAACACCTTCCACGGCGTCCTCGGCGCCAGTAGATCTGCTCCTCCTAAACCTGGGCAGGTTTTCCAAGGATGGACGCTCGCGAAGGCTGGGAATCGGTAGACCGTATTTGAAAGGGTCGGGAACTCCTGCGTTCGTGACATGGCCGTAAGACGAGACCAAAGCGATGCTGAAGACGGACTCGTGCTTCACGTGTGGAGCGCGTCTGTTGTGGCTTACGACGGGCAGCGGATAGAACACAGGACGATTGTGGTGGAACTTGAAACCGCGTCGAACTTAATCGAAGGACTTGAGGCCGAGTGTAAAGCCATCATCGACGCTCGGGAGTGTTCCGTGTTTGCGCTTGAATCCGTATTCTCGCGGCCCTGGATATCTGCGGCGTTGGCAAAAGTCGATTTCAAAGCAGATTCGTCCTCCATGAGTGACCCCAACGAATGCGGACAAAGGTGAGAGGAAGGAGGGAAGATGTTTGACAATGTCATCGGCTTCTTCTCCTTGACTTCCTGCTCAGGCGGATCGCCGCCGAATTTGAAGATAACGTTGAGCTGTCCGTCTGATAGGCCAGACGAGACGAACGGACGCGGCGGCACCAAGCTCCCGTCGCTGCGGTAGCTATCAGAGCCAGGGAGAAGCGTAGGCTCTCGAAGATCGGCGATTCGCGACTCCGTGAAAAGAGGGAGATCCGCGGTGTGCTCGTCCAGATCAAGGCCGAAGATTATCCCCGCCACTGCTGTTCCCCAACTTGACGAGCTGCGAAACAGACCCCGGGATGCTGAGTCCGCGAAACGTCTCATCTATAGACGACTCAGAGGATGGGGTGGTGTCGTCTTTGAGGGAGGAAGGGACGGGAGGAAGCGGGGGCAGAACGTCGACGCTAAGCAGACCGCGAAGATCAATCTTGGCCGGAGCCTTGACTCTTGAAACCTCCCATTAGTAGACGTTAACATCCGCTTGACTTCGACTCACCGTTCTCGAGCTGCTCCCCGATCCTCAGTCGATCCAACCCGCACGACTCGTTCAGCTTCTGCAGTGCCCCAGTGAAGTCGAACGACTTCTTCGTATCTTCCTCGGAGGACATCGCCCCGTCCCCAAGATGTGCGTCCTCGATGAGGAACGACGGGAGCTCTAGAGTCGATGGCAACGGCGAGACGTCAGGCAGCGACGCATCAGGAGGCAGCCCCGGCGAGGGCACCAGCTGTTTATGCACAGACAGCCGAGGGAGACGGACCGAGAACGTGTCGTCTGCGGGGGACTGGCGATGCCGTCAAGATCACCTGCAATTCGTCGGGGATGTCGGAGTAGGGGTCCGAAGAGCCAATCTCCTCGCAATGGCCCAAAATATCTGAGCCGCTAGCGCTCATGGTTCCCCCCATACCCAAGACGTGTTTGGCTTCGCGCGCGAGCGGCATGCCTTGGGCGCTCCCACGGCTGCTGTGCGTGGGCGCCGCGTCGGTACTAGTAGGTAACGAGGAAAGATTGCTGGCGTGCCCGCGGGTAAAGACGGGCGGGATTCCGGGGCCCTCGACGGAGCCAGAGAAAGAACGCGAGCCAAAAGTGAGCGATGACGGCGCGCGGGTCTCGACGTCCGCGTGATCGTCCGACGTAGAGAAAGGCGCCGGAGACAGCATAGCAGCCGGTAGAACTCTCGTGGGACGAACACCAGACGAGGGAAGACGCAGCGGCTGCAGGTGTAGGCGTCATCGTGCGGCGATGCATTCGCTCAAAAGCCGTCTCAGACGTGGCGCGATCCGCTGCCCGAGGAGTGTATTAGTGGATGGAGAGATCCGTTTTGTAGGCCTTACCTGCACCGCGTTCGAATCGCAGTCCTGAGTCCTGCGTAAACTTTCGTAAGTACCAAGATACAGAATCGAGGGCAGACGCACGGAAATAGATATCCCGCCGCAACTACGTAGCACACAGGGCGGAATTGCAAGAACTGGGAGTCTCTGGTAAGCTACCAGGCGCTACATATAATGGGAGATAGTATCGATACGTACATACGCGTGTTGTAATCTTAAAGAATTCGAAACCGAGGGAGAAGGTTGGAAAGGTGCACACAGGGTGTGTTGCTGGCGATCTCCCCCACAGTCACAAGGAAAGCACGACAACGTCTTCTTGCAGCGTGGCGCCGCATGCACGATGACGCCGTTCGTGTTGCCAGGTACGTGGGGGAGAGGGTGTCGGACGGTTGAGGAGCGCTTGATGCTAAGCGCGTTGTTCTGAGGCCATTTGTCTGGCCAGGGCAGCGAAATTCTTGTGTTTGCGATGATCTTGAGCCTTGGCTGTGTTTCCAATACATTGTTACTGTGGGGCGTACGCGAGAGGACGATGGTGTGGAACAGGTGTGTCTGCGGTGAAGAGGTTTGGCGTTGGTTACCAAGGAAGCGGTGCCAAACAAACCATCCCGGCCATAGTACCAGCGACGACGGCGCTGCTGTCAGCCATGATGAACACCTTGGTCGTGTCGGTCCACTGCCGCTGCCACTTCTGAGCACTCTGGAACACACCAGTGGAAATATATATATAGTACTAGGACACACACGGGAAATAAGTATATTTTGGTGTTCCTCCCAAAATATTTTTACGGACGACCCCTTCAAAATAATTTTGAGATGGGGACTGAAATATATACTGGCTTTGATTGAAGCACCAGTTTGAACGCCATAGAAAACCCTATATAGCGAGCTGCGACGCATGGACCTATGTAATAATAAACGGCGAACGCAGCACGGAGGCTTTCAAAGTCACAAGGGGGGTACGCCAAGGCGACCCGCTCTCATGCCTACTCTTCGATCTTGCTATAGAACCCCTGGCAAAATCCCTAAGACAATCCGACCTGAAAGGATCCAAAATGAAAGAAAAACGAGACAGGCTGATCGCCATTGGATCGCCACCTTGTTCGCCGACGACACAATGGTCTATCTAGATGCAGAGGATGACTTTGGGGCCCTAGTAAAGATTCTAGATGTATGGTGCATTGCAGCTGGCGCTAAATTCAACATAAGTAAAACGGAGATGATTCATCATTCCGGTCGGCACGATAGCATATCGAGACAGAGTAAGAAACTCACGATTCATAACCGGTACCCGAATACCCGCTCGAGCACATCAAAATAGCAAAAGAAGGAGAACTCATACAAACACTAGGAGCCTGGGTCGGAAACGGTGTAATCCAAGTAAACACCTGGACGCGAACAATAGAAAAAGTAGATGACGCACTAGATAGATGGGAACTTGGACACCCGACAATGGAAGGCCGACGCCTAATAGTCCTGATGGTCGTTGGAGGAATGACACAATATCTAGCCACGGTACATACTACAGGAATGCCAAAAGATATCGAAACCAGACTTGAAAAAAGAGCGAGATCCTTCCTATGGGCAGAGAAAACAAACGTTACGATCAACAAAGAAACAATATACGCCCCAGCGGAGGAAGGAGGAAAAAATCTCCTGGACATTGTAGCAAGAAACGAAGCAATCGCGATAATGTGGTTAAAATCATACCTGAACTTTGAGCAAGACCGCCCATTATGGTGCTTCGTGGCAGACGAGCTACTGGCGATGAAACTACCAAAAGAAGAATCGAAAAAAGTCGAAGAGTATGAGGAAAAATGCGTACCTCCAATCTTGGTTCCCGAAACAAGGGGCACAGGGCCTAGGGCGAGACCTGGCAAACATGGTAAAAGTAGGTCGCAAATACGGAGTAGAACTTGACGGAATAGCGATCTCAAGAAAGATTCAGAAAGAGATGCCTATATGTCAGTATCATAGGAAATCCTGGGCAGCTCGCTCCCTGTTCTCCATGAAAAACAAAATCAATAAATGCCTGTGGCATAATCATAGAATACGTACAGTGGGGCACGCTGCCGAACTTGGCAAAAAGATGAATGCACCAAGACATAGGCCACACCGAAGGTGCGGCTGTGCAACATGTACATTAACCCGTACTTTGACATCATGCACGGACCCCCACGGATGCTACAGACAGGCAAGAGATCTTCTTGACACCATTGAAGAGAAATGGGACCCGAGACAGAACCAACCCGAAGACTACGAAGAATATTTAAACAATGAGAACCAAGAATCTGACACTCAAACCTTCAACCCGAGAATAACAACAGAAGGAAACATTGCGGACGCCTTCCGCATTTTCACGAAATCCTCCCTGACAAATCTGCACGAATCCGCCCCCAACACCCGACTCGACCCGGAGACCGACGACGACGAAGTCGTATACACCGATGGATCCGCTATCAATAACGGAAGCACAGGTGCACGAGCGGGCGCAGGGGTGTACTACGGAGATGACGATCCGAAAAACGAGAGCCTAAGGATACCGGACAACCTACACCCATCAAACAATGTCGGGGAACTAGTAGCCATATTACGCGCAGTAGAGAACTGCCCTCTGAGAAAACCACTATCAATCAACAGCGACTCGAAGACATCAATTGATGCAGTAACAAAATACCTGAGAAAAAACGAAGACAACGGCTTTGAAAACATCGCAAACGGTCACCTAATTCGAACAATTATAAGCAAATTAAGGAAACGCCACGCACGTACAAAACTCACCTGGGTCAAAGGACACACCGGAATCCCGGGAAACGAAGCGGCAGATAAGTTGGCGACAGAGGGTTGCAACAAGCCCGTGGCCGACGACATAAAAGCGAAACCAGACACAAGATTTGTGATCCCAGGAGCAAAATTGAAAACGACAACACAATCTAGCGCATATAAGATGATACAACTGATAAAGCGAACTAAAACAACATACCAGAGCCTGCTCCACCGTCGAACAACCAAAAAGAATATGGAACTAGCGCAATGGGTCGTTGCCGACCCTAGGCCTACAGATACCCTCCCGTCCAAAAAAGCGATATGGCGTTCAACGAAACACAAAGACCTTGGGCGGAGCGTGAGATTCTTCCTGTGGATGACACTCCACGGAGGTTATAAGGTGGGGGAACACTGGACCAACATCCCTGGCCACGAAGAAAAGGCCACATGCCAAAAATGCATGGTAACCGAAAACTGTTACCGAATCGATGGAACACATAATGACAAAATGCGAAGCCCCGGGACAAAACGAAATCTGGAATCTAGCAAGCGAGCTGTGGAAATTGAAGTCCGGGATGACCTCCCGCCGCCAACCTTAGGGCAGATAATGGGTTGTGCAGCAATGAAAAAAGGAGACACCGGTACAACCCGACTACACAGAATCCTAATGTCAGAATCAGCGCACCTAATATGGAAACTCCGCAACGAAAGGGTAATACAAGAGACTTGAAGAGCCCTCCTCAATCCAGGAGATTCGAGGCCGATGGATGAAAGCAATAAACAGCCGAATGACGGTAGACGCAGCGCTGGCGAATGACCAGAGATTCAGAAAGAAGGCAACTTTCAAGAAAGATCTGGTGCTACGCACCTGGAGCTGTTAGGATGAGGACCGTCTACCTAATATGACACTAGTTTTGTATGTGACAGGCGTCACGTGAGCTGTTTGCTCGTTACAACTCGCTTCTCTCGTGTAGCCACACACCATGTCCATCTCACTCGCTGGGGGAGTACCGGAGGCATCGCTTTACTATCGCAGTGCCCGTGCAACTGCTTACTATACAACGCCGGCTACCAGCCCTGCCGTTCCCACTAGACCGCAGGCGATCTCTGCCAGTGTCAAGCGCCCTGCGGTCAGTGCTGTACCTTAACTCCCTCTTTCAGCTTCCAAAATCTACTTACACTTCTTCTCTTATCAGCCGCCGGAGCCAGACTATGGTCTGATCGAGTTGCTCCACAATAGCGCCAGCCAAGCCCGCATAGCCGGTGCTTTTTCGGGGGTGCGCTTTTCCAGCGCCGTAGTCCGGTATGCCCTCATTTTCTTCAGACGGTCCCCAATGTCTCCGAGGAGCAATGGACTGTGCTCTCCAATGACCATACCGAAAGCTTGGACTATAAGTGGGCCACCAATATTTTGTGTGCGCACATCTGCTAATTACCCAGAATCCAGGCTCGAGTACTACGGCGACAAGAAGATTGTCATTGTGACACTCCCCGGTCACGTTCATGAGAGCTTCATGAGTTTGCTGCGGACATTTTGTCAGCGCGTCGATGCCGCAAGAAACCATGGTTTTGGCACACGCACCAATCTCGACATCCAGAGAGTCGGTAAGGATTTTATATCAACCATGGTCCCGGATCTATCTGTCGCTCGCTTGGAGAAGCCGGGTCACCCTCTCATCATCTTTGAATGTGCTCAATCACAAAAGCGGGAGGACCTCGTGGACAAGGTCAAGCGGTATTTCCAAGATGACTACTCCGGAAACCCTCTCCTTGCCGTGTGTGTATTTCATTCCAGAAGCCGACCGATTCAACAAACCAGACCGCCCCGTCCCTGTTACGACTCCTATCACCCTGGACGAGGCCCGAAGGCACCGCTCAGCGAACACCTTGTCGGCGGCGGTTTTCGGAGGTCACACGTGGCACCACGGCGTCAAGGAGGTGAAATTGGAGGTCTTCCATACAGGGACAGACTCCCAATCTTTTGTGCGTATCAGACCTCCGTCTTGGGAGTACGACTGAAGGTTCTGACAGGATCTAGTGCTTGACTTTCAACGGACGGATCGAGAGCAGTGGCTTGATGCCGAATGCGCCATTCTGCTCCAGCTTCAGCATGCATTGGGGCAACATTTCGACACCATTGTATTGCCCGGATCATTTCAACTCGACGCGGAAATTTTCATAGAAGACTTGAGCACAGCAATTCTCATGGAGGCTTACAAACGCTACACTGCATGGTGTTATCCCTCCAAGCGAAGGGCCGAAGACAACACTTTTGAGGAGCCTGTGTCAAAGAAACGGCAGTTTGATAAGAACAATCTCAGCGAGCAGATGAGGGAGATGAGAAAATATTCAAAAGCTTTTGATCAGGACAGTGGTAGTGGATCGTAGTACGAGACGTCGCACTGTATATCGCCCATATATCTACAATATATCTAAACCTATGGAGGCCTTGCGCCCTTCCCGCTTGCCTTCTCTTTGAAGACGTGGGAGGCGAACGCGCCCGCTCGTCCTCCGCCCCCTCCGCGGCGCCCGAAATCAGATACCCCGCAAACCTCGCCAGCTGGCTCTCGACCTGCTCGCGCGGCGCGAAGAGCGACGCACAGAGCAGGACGGCGCGCGCGTACTCTTGCCACCTTTCCTCCGCCTCCGCCTCTCCCTCTACCGCGGGATACACCGTCGGGAACTTGGAAGAGCGCCTCCGATGCACGAGCGCCTCGAGCGTCCCGCGCTCCACCCTCAGATTACTACCGCCCTCCCGTTTCCCGCCGCCTAAACCGACGACCAAAGCCGGATGCCTGCCCCTTCCCCAATACGCCCTCTTCTGCCTCGCCCCCGTCCCCGGCTGCGGCGGCACGTCCTTCATCCACGGTAAGTCCTCATCATCGCTACTATCTTCCTCCCCTCCCCCGCCCGTTCTCCCCCTTCTGATTCAACGTTCAGACTGGTCGCAAACAGCCGCTTAACGGCCCCCACGCGGTCTCCGGGCACCTTGCACAGCACGAGCTTCGCGCCGCGGACCTCCATCTTCGCGGGCTTCCACGCGCGCGCGTCGACGAGGCCGTTGGCGGCTGAGACGAGGCAGTCGACGAAGCCCGCGTGGTACACGATCTGCGAGACGCGGCGCGTGTCGGCCGCAGCGGGGGGCGGGCTGGAGGGGGCGCGGGTCGGATGAGAGGGAGGCGGGGGCGGCGAGGGGCGAGGTCGAGGAGGACGGGGCGGAGGCGGGGGAGAGGACGATGGGCAGCGCGAGGGGCGCCGCGCCGTCGTGCCGCGTCGTCTGCGCGGGGGCTGCAGGCAGCTCGTTAGCTAAAGCCATGTCACCACCTCAAAAAGAACATAAAATACATACCACTACCCCCGAAATGGACCGCATTCGCGAATCCCCCCGCTTCCCTTTCGGTTCTGCCACAGGGACGAGCTCGAGCTGTCCCGCGCTGCCCTTCCGCCTCGGGCTGCTCGCGGCCGCGAGCCGACTGGAGAGCTTAGGCGTGAAGCTGTGCAATCGCATATGTACTTACGTGTCCCGCCTCCTCTCGCCAGCTACGACGCGGCGGACTGTTCGTCTGTTTCAAAAGATCGTCGCCTCGCAGATCGCGAAGAACCGCCGGGATCGCACGATCCGCACCTGCCTGCACAAGGAGTGAGTCCAGGAGCAGACGAAGAACGAGAAGCGCGAGGACCTCCTCAACAAGGCCATGCGCAAGCCCGCGACGCCACAGCAAAAGCACCAGCACGGCAAGAAGAGCATGTCTTTTGCGTTCATGCAGTTCATGCGGCCGATCTCCAGTGCCTTCGGAAACGAGCCCATGCACCCTCCGGGCGTCAAGCGGACCGCGAAGCTGGACTTTGTTCCGAGCGGGAAGCCCACGCTTGTGGTTACTCTCGTCGACGCGCGCGTCGCACAGTTCATCAATAACGAAAGGGCATACGTCTTCCAGCTCGATGCGGAGGACGGCGGCTACTACATCCTCCAGGCGGTCAATAAGCGGGAGATGACACAATGGCTCGACACCATCCAGCGCGTTACCCAGACGACCGCGCGGCGACGACCGACCTACCTCGGAATTGAGTTCTTACGCTGGCTTCTCTCGACTCGCAAAATCACACGGCGCCTGGCAAAATATGTGGCTGATGTAGTATTCCTCATCTACGATGCACATGTCAGGTACATACCGGCTGTACTGTATCTGCCTGCTCAAGGGCTGTAATTATCGGAATGTAAAGTCCAGTTCTGACGCACCCGCTCATGGAACCCGTGAGACGGCTTCCGCTCGCACATCGAGCATGATCCCATCTTGCTCTGGTGGACGATGTTTTCTGGTCGTAGGTCGATGCTCGGGAACCTACGACAGCTGTGAGAAGCTGGTGGAAACCGGGGATTTTTGCCTGGGGGGACAGAACTCCTCCCGTACCTCAGTATTCGAGCTGGGGCCCTGGGGGTCAGGCCCACAGGGTTTTAACCGGAATTCCTGCCACACAAGCGGCCGGCCAGTGTACTTTCAGCAAGCACTTTGCGATATCGATCCGCGGGATGGACATGTGGTGGCGGGTGGCGGGTGGAAGCCGATCGCAGCGGTAAAGTGAGCGTGTGTCCGTAGCATGCATTGGATGCCATGTATGTAGTCACGGGCCCCGCTATGTTCCTTAATGGGACCGCTGCGGTTAAAAATATACCTCCTCCTCCTCCTCCCAAGCCCCAGCTCGCCGATCATCTGCACGACCGGCTTCTGTCTGCGTCGCGCGATCCCTCGGCTGGCATGTATTCCTTTTCGTCTTCGAGTTGTGCGCTGATCGCCTTGCAGTCTTCGGTGTCGGTTCCAGGTTATTGCTGGAACGTGAAGTGGGGAGCAAGAACATCCCCGCAGGCAATCTTCCTTCGGTCATCGAGCGCTGTCATCGAAGCCCGGGGATTGATGGAGGTCGGGATATGTACGAGTATCTTCCATTCGCGCTTTTCTTACTCACGCTGTGGTAGACTGGCAAGCGGGCGCGACGTCTGTCATCAACGCTCTCAAGGACGCCTTGAATCGCGGTAGGAGTCGCGTTTTTGTATACGATTGTCAAGAACTTACTATTTGTCGCAGGCGAAGACCGGATCGACTCGTATACGGATGTCCATGCCGTCTGCGACCTCATCAAGTCCTGGTTCCGTGTCCTTCCCGAACCGCTATTCCCCGCGTCGGCCTATCATGTCGCGATCGAGACGATGCGTGAGTTTCTTGTTGGCGGCGTCCGCTCTCTTCTGACGTATCTGACCATAGCTTGATAACCTCGAGGAACGACTAGCGTCCATCCGAGCCGTCGTGCACGGTCTTCCACGACCCAACTTTGATCTTTTCAAACGGGTCGCGGAGCATTTAGATCGGTATGTCCCTAGCCAGCGCATGAGATCCAGGGCTGATCCTTGGCCGCAGAGTCGCCGACTTCGAGGAGTACAATCAAATGACGGTCAAGGGGCTCGCCATCGTGTGCAGCCCGAACCTGCTGTGCGCGCCTCAGGAGAACTTTGCTCTTATTCTGGCGAATATGGAGCATACACACAAGCTCGTCAAGGCGATGACTACGCATGTCTGGAGCGAAGTTCCTCTTTTTTGGTTTGGGATATTGACGGTGCCAACTTGTTGTTCCATATTATCTTCGACGAAGCGGAGGCCGACGGGGATGCGGAGGGTGGAGATTCCGATGGGATGGAAAGCGATGAGGACGGAGCCGAGTCGGGGGAAGGCGAGCCACCGCTTCACATGCATGACCCCACGCCGCTGGAGGACGTCGCGGAGGCCGAAGAAGACCAAGAATCGCAAGAGTTCGAGGAGTCGGAGAAGGAAAAGGACCTACCGCCAGTTATTACCGCGGAGGTCGAGTAAAACCCGATGGATTTCAGCACTCTCAATTATACCCTCGCGCCCTAACATGTGCTTTTCATTTTTCCTGTCCTTTTCATCCACATACGGACTTCATGGCACGCGCTGTTCTGGATCCCTGATTCATTACATACCATACGACTACCCTTTAGCTTTTTTTTTACAATCTCTTGTAGTTCTCTTCTGTTACATGTAGTATTATGATATCAAGTTCGCGGTAATGGGATGGCCTCCCTTGCTAGCCACGGACTAATCGGGGTATTATGCAGGCCTCTGGGAAATACCAGGAATACTGCAGGTTTGATTCCCGTGACTCCGCCGAGTTCTACTCCTGCCAACTTTAGGAGGCAGGCTGTCTGATGTGGCAGAATTGGGAGGTCGAAGGCCGGCGGGCTTTCCGCTCCTCGCACCGCGTCGCGGGCCATCTGATATGCGGCAGCAGATGGCGTGCAGTCTTTTGGCACTCGGAACTCAACCTGTGCCGCACGCCGACGAACCAAGGCGGCGCAGACCTGGAGCGCATCCGCGTGCGCTCCCTCCCATCCTCTGTTTGCTCGGTCTCCGGCCCAGTAGCATAGTATCCTTATGCAATGTTGCGAGGTAGTGTATATGATGAGCTTGCTGTTGTCGTTGGTGTGGACCAGAGCGGCGATTACGGATAGCAGGGTGGCGGGCCGTGCCTCTGTTTGATTGCCCGTGCAAGTATATGTCAAATTCCTGTCACAGCTACGCCCCCGGTAAAGTGCGAAACACGCCCGCTTCTGCGGCCCGCATTTTCGGACTGCAGCCGCTAGGTAGACGGTCACTGACACTCCCAATAAGTACGCGCACTGGCACATATAAGGCATATGTGGATTCGCGACTTGTCTGCGCTGCATTGATGGCTGCGTCTGCCAGCTTGTCAAGATAAGTAGGCTTCTCGAGGGGCGGCAGCGGGATGCGGGTGGTTCGCCGTGCGGAAGGGCGCAGCACAACAGTGTCCACGGAGACCGGCACTCGAAGGATTGCGTGGTCCGACCATTCTTGAGCTGTACTGACGACCGAGCTGCCATCTGCACTCTTTGGCAGTGCACCAGGCGATGCGAACACGAAATCAATTACGGAGCTCCCAAGGGCTTGGAATGATGTGAAAGCGCCGGGAGACGAGGCCTCCTTGAGTGTTCCATTGTGCATAGACAAGCCGTCAAAACACACTGGACCATCTCTCAAAACGTTCTGTATTGAGACACAAACTGCATTATATGTATCCCGTGAAAGGGGGGGCTAATTGAGCCTGCAAGTCATTCAGAAAACCGATATCTGAGCAAGAAACACAGTGCCCGTCCAGTGTAGCACAGTCGAAGTCGATGAGAGAAATGGTGCCTCGATGATCTACAACGATATTTTCTTCTCGAAGGTCGTGGTGATGAATTCCTCGATCGTGTAATGACTTCAACGTCTCAAGCAATTGATGTCTAATGGAAGCATGAGACGTCGGCTGTAGCAAACGTTGTCACTCACTTTTGCTCAAGCGTCAAAGAGGCCAAATCGCGTATAGGAGTTCCCTCGTAGCTTAAAATCATTCCAATTCTGTCTCCGTTCGACACAACTCCGAGGAAGGAGGGGATGTTGGGGATGCCCCTCGCTCGTCCAAGGACATTAGCCTCATGAAAGGCCAGGTTCCGATCCTGGAAAAGCTTGATGACTTGCGATCCGGCTAGGGAGTTCAACGTTATCCCGGTAGCGCCCTCTCCGAGCGGTTTCGTAAATAGCGTCGGCGAGACGGGACTAGACGAACATCATCAATGCATATCTGTAATTGGATAAAAACATACGGAGCGCCGTGAACATCACCACCGATATCGGGTAGAAATGTAGCACGACCATATTGCACAATATACACCCCACGGGTGCCTGTCCACAGCTTCCAGAACAACAGAATCAAAAGGGCCTAACTCAGCGACAAGTTAGCACACAACTCAGAACGTCATGCATACCGTACCGAGATGTCAACGAGACTCAGGACAAGATCCCTCACGGTCCGAGAGAGCCGAGCCAGCCGACCACGGGTCGTCAGAGCATGAGCCGCTAAACGGTCACCCTGTTCGCATGCGTCAAGTATGAGGCACAGGGTACGTGACACCTCCCCATCCAAGTTGTCGTACAGCCGTGAGACAACCAATTCGCTGGAATCCAATTCGCGCCGTATGTAGACGACGCCAACGGGTGAGAACACTTTGGCGAAGTAGGCACCGTACGTAACCATTTGGCCCCATATCTATTGGAAAACTAACTAAGCAGAGTTTGCGATATGATATAGCGTGATGGATACCTGGATCCACATCCGCATTCCCGCTGAGGCGTTGTCTATTTCACTTGACTCGGGAAATGGGAAGGTGTCACACTGGATAAGTTCCAAGAAATCACTCCCGTGTTTTGCAAACACCGATGAAGTCTTGTCCTCGATAGCAACCCAGACAAAATTTCGTTCCCGTTCCTTCGTGTATACAATGAGGTCGCCCGTGACATTGGATTGCGTATGAGCAGGGCTTGCAGTGAGAAGTGGAGCCCCGCGACGTACAGCCTGAGCGATTTCTACGGCAGGCAACAGAATCTGACGAAGGTGGAAGTCGTCGGTGACCTTTTCGTTAAATTCCACGCCATGTGTGTCAATACGCGACCGAATGAGATGCGAGAGAATGTTTGGTTTGTATTCTTTTTCCACCGCCAGCGACCGGAAGGCTTCCCGGCGTTCATTGTCTTCTCGCTCGATCCAATCCTCCATCATGGTTACTTTTTTCAGCGGAGGGAGACCCTTCTCTGCATAAGAAACGCCTTTCGTAGCAGTAGAGACCGATTCTAATAGTGCCACTGCAATCAAAAGGCCCGAAAGACAATAAGAACGAGCGTACCCAGGACCAAGGGAGGAACTGTGTCGAGGAGCTCGAGAGCTCGCACAACTGTACCCTGGGGGTCGCGGAACCATTCGAATGCAGCAGTGACATTAGAGTCGTTATGCTCCTCTAACTCCTTTGTATCCATGGTCAAACGCCGCCGAATCTTCTCTTTGTGAAACGAAGCCATGGAGTCACGAAGCCAGAGAAGCGACGTCACGGTGACAGCGTGACGGCACCTCTCTACATAAGCCCGGGCCGCCTGGCACCCGTAAGAATACTTAATGGTCCCCATACCACCTGCCAGTGCTACCTACCTACTTACTAGCTATCCACTACCTATGTTGCTACCTGATACCCATGTTATGGTGTTTCTACCCACTAGTACTTACTTGAGATGTGTAGTGGCGGTAGCTCAAGTTCTCTGCCGTTTGTAGTTTCGCACTACTTAGTACTTACTGTAGTTTGAGTCTAACGCGTAAACTCGGCCGCTTTTGTCCTCAGGCTGATTTGTTCGCCTCGTTCTTGTTCCTCAACTGGGCTTTGTTCTTCTCTTCCATCTACTTGCATGGCCCCACCTTGCGCTCCTCGCCCGCAGGCACGCGAACCACCCGCAGTTCCACCAAAACCCCCGTATCGACCCCGGATTCCAAATCCTCGACGCCCAGCAAGCCGCGGTACTGCACCACTTGCAAACGCCCGCGCAAGGGCCATCCTCGGGAAGGCTGTCCTTTTGCGGAGGATGTGGAAGAGGATGGGGAGCAGAACGAGACTCGGTCTGATTCCCCGACGAGCAACGTCGCAGACGCGCTGGACGCGTTGAATCTTGAAGCGGCGTATGGGGACACCGACAACGAAGAAGAAAGCCCGAAGATTCGGAAGAAGGAGAGAAAGCCGTTCACTCGCATGCCCGGCACACTGGTCACCCCAACCAGCAGCTTCATGTATTCGTCGCAGGGATCATCGTCCACCAAGGCTGAATCCGAGCCACCGTACCTCGGCCTATCTCAGCTTACCGACACAGACGACGCCGCAGGCGTCATGACCCCCCGCCGCGCGTCGACGCCTACGGACGACGGAGCCAAGCGTGCCACCCGAACCCGCCCACTCACGCGCACGCTAACGACCGAAGAGCGCCTCTCCTTCACCTCCGCCCTGGCGCACCTCGCAGAAGCCAGCGTATACGTCCTCCCCGCGCCCGACGTCCCGACCATCTGCGCCTCAGCCGCCGCCCACGGGCTGTTCACGCGCACGCTCCCGCTCGACCACGCGGACATGCTCGTCGTCGTCGGGCGCAGCGAGGCTGCCGTCGAGGTGTTGCTGTATCACGTTCAGGCGAAGATGCATGCGCTGGTGCCTGTGCCTGCTGGGAAGACCCAGAAGCTGAGTAGGGCTGCTATCATTGGAGCGGTGGGTGCTGTAGCTGCGTGGAGTGCGCTCGCGTTCAGCTGATTAATTGGACGGAGGACGGACCGGATTTTTTTCTTGCTTTGTATCGCTGCTTTCTTTGCTATCACTGTATCGCTCAATGCATTTTTTGGAAGATCTCTCAAGCTGGTCCCAACCGCTGTGTGACATCCACCGTGCTCTTTTGGGAACACCTGTGAAGGCGTCTCTGCAGGTGTGCACCAATTTTCCCTCAGCCACAAAGTTGGGGCGCGTGCGAGTGTTCTGCTTATTGAAGTATCGGCTTCGAGCTTCACCGCATCTGAATCATCTGTCCAGAATTGAACATTCGAAATGCTTGCGCCAGCAGCAGATACCTCGACATCACCGCAGTCGGACATATGCGTCGAAACTGTTCCTCGCTCTCTTTTTCACTTGCGCTCATTCAGCATTCTTTTCAAGATACGTCGGTGAGCCCGGGAGCAAGTACCGTGCTCCGAATCCCAGATATCCAGCAAATCCAATTCGAGTTCCCGTGCGGTCTCACTAAACAAGAACCCCCTCTCTTCTTCGACTAACCTTCGCCATTGACAACCTGCAACCTCGCTTCGAACATTGCGAAAATCACGAACGACAAGTCAAGAGATCGATGTTGAAGTCTGTCCATGGGCAGTTCACCGAAGCCCGCGTCAGATCAGATGAGAAGAACCTGCAGCCTATAGCGTTGTCGTGTCTATGTGGAAACAACAAGTTGGGAACGAGCCGGACGGACGGGTATGAAAGGTGAATCCGTCACTAGCAATCCCGTCTCATGGACAACTAGACGCAGGTCCTAGAAAGTGAGAAGGCGGACGGAGTGCAAGAATCGCGAGATGAATAGTTGAGCCCGCAGAGTCCAGGAAGTGAGATCCCGTTTTATCTCACGAGGTACGAGTGAATTGATAAAGTGTCTGTAAAGGAGACTAAGATCCCGTAGACTGCCATAAAATCAACAAATGCGCAAACTGACCGGTCTGATTTTCGTCAGCTGGCGATAGGGCTCGTAGAAGAAAGCAGGTAAGCGCATTCCCAAAGCTGAAGTTAAAGTAAGTACCTGTTCCCTCATCCGGGCGTCCCGGGCCGGCGGGCCGCCGTCAACACTGCGTCGTCAACCGCATTGACCGCGGGGTAGACATACTGGATGCGGAATAAGTCACGGAACCTCGGATGGTTGAGTACCTTTGGCAAAATTGGCAGATTCAGATATAGATATCTAAGACACCACGAACCGGGTGCCTCGCACGACCCCTCACGACCCCCGGTCAATGATCATCGAAAGGTGAAAGCACTCCCGACTCCCGAGGTCGGATCGTGAAGTCTTAGTATCGGCCGCGATTGTATTGAGGAGATCAGAGTGGGGCACTACTAGTCTCTCGGTGACACTGGACGCTTCAACGAGTCGCTCGTACCTCGCTTGTTGAAACCGATTGTAGGATATGGTCAGCCGAGTAAATACCATAAAGACGAGATCATTGTGGCACTTAGCATGAGATCTATTTCCGAATGCTGCCGTACCGAACTATACAGTAGTCTATACGCCCATCGAAATCCATGACGAGAAGAGTTGGAACGCAAGTGGGAGCAGAATAGTAGTGGCATTCCCCATTGGTTTTTCTCGACTGCCTTGCTAGGTCATCCAGCGCACGCTATGCACGCGGGTCGCCTGCCAGCGAGGGCATTTAATGTGGGCTGCTGCTACGACCATCGTGCCAATTGACGAAGTGCTCGAAAAGAGTGGCACGCCAAGAGTGGCAACACGAAACATCCACGAAGGTATGTGCCTAGCAGCGAGCGCGCCATGGCAGAGCAGCAACGTGAGTCGTTTGCTGAAAAAGGTGTGGTCTCTAGGGCGCGGGACAGCGGGCTTTTCGCGGGGGTTTGGCGGCGGGCTGGAGATGAATGCTGGTGGCGGTGGAGGGGCGAGATGATGAGAGGAAGCGGGCGCGCTGTGGAGAAGAGTCGCCATGTATTTGCCCCTCTCAACAACACTACCGCTTCTTGACAAAGAACTGCAGCGTCAAGAACGATGCTGCCGTCAGAACGGTAAAGAAGATGACCAGCAAGATCATGTTGGGCCACTCAAACGACTGTAGGCACTATGAGGCGATGGCCAACGGACGAGGGGTATATGAACGCACCTGAGCATGCAAACCAAATGTAGAGAGGATCCCGGCTGCTGGTACGTCGAGCTCGACGCCGTACTGCGAACCGTCATCAGAGGGGCGTTACACAAGCAAACAAGAGAGAGAGCGGGTAGCCTCGTACTTTGGTTTCCGTGAGATGCAGATACCGGAGCTCGTTCGACCGCGAGCGCTTCGAACGCGGCGTGAAAGAACGACATGGTTTGCAGCCACCTGAAGGCAATGAGCGGACTGTCCCGGTTGATGAGCAGGCCCGTGAACATGAGGCTGCAGGCAGAACATCAGAATTACTGCTGCCAGAGCGTACATATGTATGTAACTGAGGGACATACTTGAAGAGTATGACCAGCGTCCTGCCAGACGGCAACACTCGTGCTGGCGATCGCTATTGAGAGGAAGAGGATGACCATCACTGTCATGAGATTGAACAGCGCGAGGATGAGCATGAATTTCCAGAAGGCCAGGACGGTCAGGGCGAGCCCGACGAGACCGTATACGACCCCGCCGAACATGATGGGAGGCACTGCTACCCTCAGAGGTAGGATGTCGAATATCCTGAACTGCGTCCTGTACCGCATGGGCTTCCGGCCCGCAATAACCGCGTCTCGACCGCCACGTCCAGCAGCTCCGTCGTCGTAGCGGCCCCAGCCCCATTCGCCTCCGCCTCGCCTCCACCTCCTCCCTGATCCGCCGTGCGATCGTGCTCTCCGCATATGCCTCCAGCGCCGTGGGCTTCGGCGGCACCGGCGCGTTCGCAGCCTTGTTCGACAACGACGAGAGCGACACCGCCTTGAGAAGCTGCGCCCAACACGGAGGCAATCGAGTTCGGCCAGGCCTGAAGCTTGGTCTCTTCGTGCTCGGGGCTCGGAGAGCCGCTGCGCCGGAGCGCATGGAGAGCAGGAGAGGCCGACCGAGCCCGCGTTCTTCATCGCGGAGGTTGGTCACATCGTCCGTGGGTGAAGACTGCTGGAGGGTCGGCCTGTCTTCAGTGCTGTTGTGCCCGTCGAAGCCAGCTTGTATTGTCACGTCGACTGTAGCCCCGAACGTGAGAACAGAAGAGAAGCCATAGAGCGGGAGAGTCGAGACATACTGAGGAAGTCGGCGATATTGAAACCTGGTGGACTGGCTGACCGATCTCCGCAAAGTACGCATGGCACTTGGAGAACAGAACTTGCCCAAGTAGACGAGCTTGCCAGATGCAAGCAGAATCAGCTGGTTGAAGAGTGCGATGCGTGGCTGGCGGATCGTGAAGATGACCTCAGCGTCTTGTTGGCCAACTTGAACATTTGTGCCCCTGCTTCGCTATCGGTCACCAGTGCATTCAAAGAACACACCGTTACGGCTGTCTCCAGTGTGGTGTAGCGGTCTTCGGTACCTGTCTACGGGTCACATGTCCTCTCTAGGGGTCACCGGTTCGATTCCGGCTAGGGAAATTCCGCACCTTGTGACTCTTTTTCACTCCCTTCTCGGGCAAGGTTTGGGGAAGAACAACCCTCCTTCCCTTTTTTGATCTACCTTGGAACAGCTGAACAGGCCCCCGGAAACTCAGTACTAACTTGGTCCGGAATAGAGTAAATCGTCGTCCAAAAATCGCGATTTTCGGTCCGCAAATAGAGTAAATCCGGGCCTGGCGACCTCCAACAGGTCCTAGAATAGAGTAAATCAAGCCCCAGGGAGGAGGGGAGGGTGAGGCCCGGCTCAGAAAAATTCCAAGGAGCTTACCGGACTTTTTTTAGGTTGTTTCGAAGCTAATGGGCCGCGGAAACACTTGCAGAGCCAAAGGAGGAGCGCAAAAGCGCCAAAAATGGCAAAAAACCAACGAAAAATACCAAAATTCACCAGAAACTGGTCCGAAACAGAGTAAATCAGGGTCAGGACACCAAAAATTCATAGAGTAAATCAGGCCGAGTCGGCGGACCAAGTTAGTACTGAGATTCCGGGGCCTAGCTGAACCATTAGGTTTGGCTACCATGGGGAACTTGGATTTTGTCCTAGTTCACAATAAGCGCAAATAAGATTAGTTATGTAAGTCATCAGTGATGTGCAGCCGAAATTCAGCGTTTTGCGACAGTCCTGGCCCTTCTCCTTCCTCTGAAAGCAAGGGCTGGGCATGCACCGTGTGACACTGTGAACCGTCTGGCATTGACGCCGGGCGTCCTTGTTCTCGTGGGCGCTTGTCCAATTGACTATGTGCAAGCTAAATCGCACGGTCGCACCTCCCTGCCGGGCCTGCCCAGACTCCTGCAAACTAGCCGCAGATGAAGAGTCACTGTCCTGGGGTTCAAATTCGCGTCGGACGTGCACTCCTCCTCGCCCGTCGTGCCGATCCAGCTGGAAGTCATTAAGTCACTGATGCCACATCGATCAAGAACGCGCACGACGTGGTCGCAAAGCATCTGCAGGAGAAGAACTTGTGCTCGTTAACAAGCTCCTCTTCTCGCATCGTCGTCGTGAAATAAGCAGCTAACCCAGCATAGGACCGATAGCGCTGCCATCGCCCTCGCCCTCGAAGCCCTCTACGCAACCAATATCCGTGCGCCCCTCCTGCCTGCCCCCACCTACCTCTTCTATTCCTCATCAAATGTCACAAACAACTCCCTCATCATCTCCAGGAGAAGCAGAAGGGCTCGAGGATCAGGGTCGTGTCGATGTGCCCCGACGGGCTGAAGATATATGTAAGATTCAAGAAACGCCGGTGACTGTTGGAGCAAAGTATGTCTTCTACTTTCTTCGGAGGACCTGAACTATCCAGCTTACCAGTTGTACAACGATGGCAGAACCCGATCTCATGGGCGAATCCGAGCCAATTCTGGCTGGTCCATTAGCGGTAAGGTCTGATACATCGAAAATGAATATTCTAACTTACAATATCAGACAGGAAAGCGGAGATCGCGACTTGTCCTGGCCAGCTGGGCGGGTATGTAGATCCTGTAAATTCAAAGCGGACACACAAGGCTCCCACTGTGTCTCGGTTATTACCACTTAGTATCGTTTGAGTTTACAATGGATTACTACGAGAATTCGAATGTTGGACAATATGCCTTCCTTTTCTACAACGCTCAGGCCTCAGGCCTCAGGCCCCGCGTCGTCTGAGATCTGATCTTCGATACACCAACCATGCCGTGGATGGACCGGAGACAGCGCGTCCTCGTACGGCATCGCCACCAGTCCTCCCGCCAAAGCTCCACTTAAAAGCACTCTCACCTCGCCGCCCCCCACGCTACATCGGTCCGCACCGGTCCGACCCCGACGTCGCGTCGTCTACGTCCATCGCTACCTCCGCCACCCCCTCTACTTCCACTTCGACCTCGACGTCATCTGCCTCCGAGGGTCATCATTAGCGACCTTGAAACGTCCGCTGCCTAGACCTACCTTCGCGTTGTCTTCTCGTCTTCTCCATTTCCCAGGGCGATCGACTCTTCAACTCAGTATCCCGCCTTGGACGGCGCACCCCAGATCATGCTTTTCAAATTTCGGCTCACTCATCGTCACACCTCAGATCGACACCCTCTGCGTCGGCGTCGTCGGGTACAAATACGTGCACATGTACGAGAAATGGTCGTGGATTCCGACCGCCATCACGTTCTTCATCCTCAGCTGCGCGGCCAAGCACCTCGTCCCACCCCGCGCTTCGCCTTACGCGCGAGGATGTCGAGGAGCATCGACTTGCCCGCACCCCGACCACACTTGATACGCATAGCTAACAGCGTCCGACTGGTAGAGCTGCGTGTTGTGCACATACCTGCAATCCCAAACCTAGGTTGGGCTACTTAGGGCTTCTGTATCCCGGTGAGCTGCTGCCAGTTCCGCTACAAGGACAGTTACTGATACTTCAGGGTAGGTTTACAAGACACGGCGGACGCGACTGTCGAGACGCTGAAGGCGATCGAGCACCCGATCTCCAAGACGGCACAAATTATCGTGATGTCTTGCGCTTTCGCGGGTGCGGGTGATGTGCTCGGAGGGGATTGTCTCTCGCCGAGGGCATCTTATCGTTGTCTACCCGCTTGAAAACCCTGCTCGGATCGAGTACTTCGGCGCGTAGACGGCTGACCAACGAGCACGGATATCTGCGATATCGGTGCGCCCCTTGTCGCCTTTTTCGCTCGTTTTGGGCAGGCGCTCACTCTTATTCCTTGCACTAATACGTTTCTCTTGCTCTGCAGCTGCCGGAACCACCCGACACCGCACTCAGGGACTCCGTCTGGTGAGTGTCGGCGGCTTCTCGCCCCAATCGACGCTCATTTTGCGTTGGCTCAGATACACGTCGCCCATCTTCACAAAGCCTAGGGCCGTCGCAGAAGTTTTTGCGTCGGTTTGAAGGGTTTTGGGATACAAGTTCGTCCCGTCCCTCACTATCGGCGCCGACGTGCTGATGATCATCTTAGACAACTACTACCCACGCTAATAACACCGACCTGTATAGGCCTGCTCTCGAGACTCTACGGACCCTCATAAAAACCTCGACATCCTCCAAGACCTCCGTTCCGAAACCACTGAAATTCCTACGGCCTCTTTGTCCCGATCTCCAGGTTCTGTACGAGACATGGCCGGCTTCCGAAAACAAGGTGCGCTATCCGGTCCTGAACTGACAATATTCTGACGCGCGTCCAGTCCCTTTTCGCTGACATTCTCTAGGTGCTCGCTATGACTTATTCTGACACTCAACCACGTGGTACTCTTCGTTACCGCCTTCTATCCGCATCTCTCCGACCGGCCAACTCCCTCTCGCGGACCCTGGTACTTGGGGACACGAATACATCCGCCACCTTGCTGCAGAGCTTGGAGACGAGTTTGCCTACCGTGAACGTTAACAAGGCGATGCAGATGAGCCCGCCTCAGAACCTGGCAAAGCGAACGGACAAAATCCAACAAAAAGGTCAGGTTCTTCCTTTGCTCCTGTTCCTGTGTTCGCGTTCTGAATCGCATCCAGTGCGACAACCAACGCCCGTGCTCGCGCTGCGTCTCTCGTTCCGAAGCTTGCATTCCCGCTGCGCTGCGCCTGCGAAAACAGGCCAGATTGCGCTGCGAGGCGTGCAAAAAGCAGAGCATCCGCTGCGACGACGCCCGCCCTTGTCAGAATTGTGTTACGGCAGGGATAGAGTGCATCAACGCTGAGCGCCAGACGCGCGGATGCGGAACGCGTGTAAAAGCGGCGTGTCTTGTGTTTCCATCCGGGTCGAGATTGCATCTATCTATCTAACGACCGGCCAGGCCAGTACGTCTTCTCCTCATCATGCCTAATGCCCTTCAAATTCTCACCGAATCTGCAGCATCCATGAGCA
The DNA here is from genome assembly GCA_013387415.1 of Panellus pusillus. Lineage (NCBI taxonomy): Eukaryota > Fungi > Basidiomycota > Agaricomycetes > Agaricales > Mycenaceae > Panellus > Panellus pusillus. The sequence goes on from QVIE01002256.1 coordinate 24,486, forward strand.
CCTCTGACCCCGACCTCCCTTCGCCGATCAATTAGCGTTTTTGCTTGCGCGGGCGCAGATCCCCGTTGAGTGGCTTCGTGCGCCGTCGGAACACCGAGGCAGACGTCGCCAAGGGTCTCATTGGGGAATACGTCGACAACAACTCCGTGCCGCTGAAAACCAGCGCCATCATGGGCAAACGCCAGTGCGGTTGGCGACCACGGAGCGTGCAGACCTGGCAATCGAGGGGTTTATACCGTTCGCGCGCGTACTGGAGGGCATTCTCGTTCTACAAAAAAAAATCCTGGGTGGGAGAAGGAGGTTGTAAGCCTACAGGCAAATCCTACAGCCGTAATGCTTGGTCTTTGTACCATCTACTCACAATCAACTGGCAGATTCAAAAGCCTCGGCTTCTCTGCCGCTTTTGGTACCACTGGCGACTGTAGCCCTTTCCGCCTTCCCTCTCATAACCGACACGTTCTTGGCGTCCAACCTCACCTGAAACGGTGGACACTATGTCATTGCCAGTACACCCACGGTCGCCGATACGTATCGTCGGGCACCACCCGTGCGTCCGACGGGTCATCGACGTTTGCACCGCCGCCGCCGCCGTTGGGAAGAACGGGTCAAAAAAGGCCGATCCGCTTGCAGCAACCACCTTCTGCGCCGCGCCCTAAGCATGTGCTGCGGTCGTATTGCAGGGGTAGTGACGACGAGAGCAGGTACATCATGGACGCCTGGCAGCTGTTCCACCGCAGTGGACGTTAGCCCGTGAACGACCGGCTGTCTCTCATGCAGCTATACGCAAAGCCGGCGTTGCGGGCGGTCCAGCCCATACACCCTTTTGCGTGTACCCGGTCTATGATCTGGATTTTCTGTATAAGCTCTGCCAGCACTTGTTTAATAGTAATAGTACCTTTTTCCATGCTGCAATCTGTTGATTAGACCAGGCCTCAGGCCTAAACTCGGATTCGTAATGAGCGCACTTTGAAAGATCTACAGCTTCCTTAGCATACACACCAGTACTATATTTCCCATCGGGTCTGGAAAGTCCCTGTGAAGCTGGAATTCATTTCGTGTGCTTTCCTCACTTGCTTTTCGACCCCGGACTTTTATGGCCTTTATTCTTATACTAGCCCTCCATCCCAAAATAAAAAATCTAAGAGATACCGTGAGAAGAGGTGAGCGTGCGAAGCAAGGCCATCCATTGCCCATTACCGCGAAAATATCATAATACTACACGCAACAGAAGAGAACTACAAGAGATTGTTAAAAGGAGAAGGGTAGTCGTATGATATGCAATGAATAAGGGATACAAAACAGCGTGTGCGATCAAGTCCGTTTGTGAATGAGAAAGAAAGGAAAATAAAAAGCACATTTTAGGGCGAGTGCTGAGATCCATCGGGTTCTGCTCGACCTCCGCAGTAATGACGGGAACTCTTGCGATTCTTGGTCTTCTTCGGGCTCCGCGACGTCCTCGAGCGGCGTGGGGTCATCCATGTGAAACGGCGGCTGGCCTTCCCCCGCCTCGGCTCCGTCCTCATCGCTTTCCATCCCATCGGAATCTCCACCCTCCGCATCCTCGTCGGCCTCCGCCTCGTCGGAGATAATATGGAACTACAAGTCGGCATCGTCAATATCCCAAATCCAGAAAAGGAACTGCGCTCCATACATGCGTAATCATCGTCTTGACGAGTTTGTGCGTATGCCCCATATTCGCCAGACTAAGAACAAAGTTCCTTTGAGGCGCGCGCAGCAGATTCGGGCTGAACACGATGGCAAGCCCCTTGACCGTCATTTAATTGTACTCCTCGAAGTCTGCGACTCTGCGGCCAAAGATCAGCCCTGGATCTCATTCACTGGCTAGAAATATATCGATCTAAATGCTCCGCGACCCGCTTGAGAGGATCGAAGTTGGCCCGCGGAAGACCGTGCATGACGGCTCCGATGGACGCTCGTCGTTCCTCGAGGTTTTCGAGCTCTGGTCAGATACGTCAGAAGAGAGCGGACGCCGCCAATAAGAAACTCACGCATCGTCTCGATCGCTTCATGATAGGCCGACGCGGGGAACAGCGGTTCGGGAAGGACACGGAACCAGGACTTGTCGAGGTCGCAGACGGTATGGACATCCGTATACGAGTCGATCGGGTCTTCGCCTGCGACAAATGGTAAGTTCTTGACAATCGTATACAAAAGCGCGACTCCTACCGCGATTGGAGACGTCCTTGAGAGCGTTGATGACAGACGTCGCGCCTGCGTGCCGGTCTACCACAGCGTGAGTAAGAAAGGCGCGAATGGAAGATACACGTACATATCCCGACCTCCATCAGTCCCCGAACTTCGATTTCTGAAAGCCAGCGCTCGATGACCGAAGGAAGAGTGCCCGCAGGGATGTTCTCGTCCCCCACTTCACGTTCCGGTAGTAACCTGGGATCGACGCCGAAGACTGCAAGGCAATCAGCGCGCAAGTCGAGGGACGTGGGATCGCGCGACGCAGACACAAGCCCGTCGTGCAGATGATCAGCGAGATTTCCGAGGTAGGTAAGTCGTCGCAGCGCGGTCGTCTGCGTAACGGGCTGGATGGTGTCGAGCCATTGCGTCATCTCTCGTTTCCTGATCGCCTGGAGGATGTAGTGACGACCATCCTCCACATCGAGCTGGAAGACGTAGGCCCGTTGGTTATTGATGAACTGTGCGACGCGCGCGTCGACGAGATTGACCACAAGCGCGGGCTTCCCGCTCGGAACAAAGTCCAACTCCTCCGCGGTCCGCTTGACGCCCGGAGGGTGCATGGGCTCGTTTCCGAAGGCACTGGAGATCGGCCGCATGAACTGCATGAACGCAGAAGACATGCTCTTCTTGCCGCGCTGGTGGTTTTGCTGCGGCGTCGCGGGCTTGCGCATGGCCTTGTTGAGGAGGTCCTCGCGCTTCTCGTTCTTGGTCCGCTCCTGAGCTCGCGAACTTTGTCATTGATAGTAGCGGCTGTCTAGGAGAGACTGGTCGAAGACAGAAGACGGATACAAGTGCAAACGGATCACTAGCCCGATCACTTTGCACGAACCAAACAACGGCCTCCGCCGTTCGAGCTTCAAAAGTGCTTGACCAGGTCCACTCGACACGTTCCAGGCTCCCGCTGCCTTAGTTCGCCTCCCCACAGCCCGTTATATATTACTGGGTTTACGCTGGAACCCCTGCCTCGTGCACCTCCACATTTCGTAGTACTGTGATACAATCGACGCCGCCGCCGGTCTTTTGAAAGCAATCTGGCCAAGTTGAATTAGGACGGTGTGACGAACTCAAAGAGGCATATTCCCAGTCTCTGTGCTGAATAAGGCCGCCAGGCTTGACCGGATGTGTCATCCGAGAAGCTAAACATATGGCTGATGAAGTTCAAGTTGTGAGGTCCAAACTTTCAGGAAAGAAAAGAACGCCGCTGCCGCGGGTGTCGCGTGTGGTTTTCACAAGGAATCATTCTCTGGTAGACATAGGAACTCCCCGGCTGGAAGAGGAGGAGGGCATGACTTGGGGGATTGAGATGCACGTAGCGACTGTCGAAATGCCGCTGGCAGATATTGGAAATTTCTCCGGATGGAGACCGCGGGCTTCTTAAATGACTTGAGCAGCTTAGACCGGCCATTTATAGGGACAAGATGGGACTGCATGCTAGTAAGTAGTAGTAAGAACAAAGACACTTGTCTGATATGTGATCCTTTTAATCGCCCAGCGGCAGCCGACAACGCAATTTATAGACTGAGGCAATATTTCTCTTCAAGCTACGCTTTGCAGCATTTATGATGGAAAAAAATTGTGGGTGCCAATACAGTCGACAGTACTTACTACGATGAGGAGACTCGAGCGAATTAGGACTCCTTGTTACTAGAGTCCAACATAGACATCCACGCCGTCTGCCGACAAGTCTCTGAAAACAGACAGTGTGCCCAACGAACGGTGTATTGGCGTAAACAATGTCTTCCGTCGTCTCGTGAATGTAATGCGGACCGTCGTCATCCGTCATCCGGATGCTGCGGCCAGACAGCGTTCGAAGAAGCGGATTCCACGCGGAGTCAGAGGGAGCAAACGTCATACGATGCACGAGCTGGAACTGTAGAGTGCGAAGGTTCTAGAGCGGGCAGGACGGCGAGTGTGCCAAGAATACCGATAGCTGTTCGACGACGCTGGTATTTACCCACCGAAGAGCCAAGCGTGTGAGGGTGGGGACAAGGACCAAGCATTCCTTCAGCCGGAAGAATCCTACAGCTGCGCTCACGATGACCACCTCTTGTAGCAGCCGTGATAATCGCTCCCAAAAAGAAAAGGAAATCGTCGCCGCGAGACGGGGTAACACATCTGAACGTGGTGAGAGTTTGCAGCCGAAGAGCACTGATCAGTTTCATAAGCGCGTCACTACATTGAAGACTCTCGGCCCCGGAGACGAGACCAAATTTGAAAGTCAACCGACGTAGGCTGGGAAGAAGGATCGTTGGAAGCACGTCGATTTCAGACCAACTGTCCAGGGAGTTCATTCCATCAAGGACCAGATCGACCAGGTTCGACGAGCAACAGGGAAGTTGGAGGATGGATGAACAATCGTGATGTATGGGATTCGAACGATTTGTGCGGATGACCAGGAACCAGAGACGGCAGGCAACATGGTTCCAGGTTCCCAAGAAGCCTGCGGAATTCGCGATTGCGACGATAATCGTCATATCCGTCTTTCCATGCCCTTTGCTCTGCGCATATATCGAGACGCTCGACCTAGTCGGAATGGTAGCAGTATACCGGATTGGAGGGGTTTGAACAGTGAACATGCTGAAGGGTGGTATTTTACAAAAATTTCGGACCGAATTTCGAAAGTGAACCGACAAGTGGGTTCCGGAGGGCATTGAACTGACGCTAAAGACTGATTCTGATCCGTGTATGCTGCCACAAAGTCGGTGTGTGGGTCTGTCTGCCAATGCGCCATATCGGCTGAGATATCGTCGATGCTCGCGGCTCGCCTGGAGCTCCAGGATGGACACGAATCTGTAATTTGTTGAGAACCGTATTGGAGCATATGTTGCCAAAGATGCGGAATGGGTAACTCATTGTACAACTCAAGGTTGCTTGAGGTACTTGAGTGCGAGCCAAGGACTGAGTGCAAAGAGAGAAAAGCCTGTCAATCGGCAGCCCGCTGCCGCCCCCGGAGGTCCGCCGCGAAACTCACCCCAATACGTCAACGACCGCACTCCACATGCTCACTGAGGGAATACATGTACTCTGGTCCTTCGATTGGAACGACAAAATACTTTGTCTTCGAAATATATACATATAAGTAAGATGAAAGATGCAAGAATAAATCTCGACCGAGCAAGACAGATGTGTCTACGCACCGTCACGCTCGTCCTCATCTCCACTAACCACGCCGTCCGTCTGCGGAAACATGCCCCACAGCTCGTGGATCGTGTTCTGCACCGACTTCATGTAATAGTTCAAGGCATTGCGGAGGTCATCGACTGTCACCTCGCAGGGGAATCGCGCCTTGAATGCGGAGGACCGAACGATGGGTCCGAGGGGCTCGCTGAGGCCGCACGTCAGACAGAAAGAAGTCAAGGCGTAGGACACGTACCCAGGGAGACACTGCGCATCGGCCCACCTGAGCGAGTCGCAAACAAACCGACAACACTTGACTCCGCGCACACGAAGATTTTGACGCTCCAAATCCGAGAGTTCTGAGTGGAAAAGGCAGGGAGAGGTGTGGGCAGCAGAGTAGTACGGGTTGAGCATGGGAAAGTACTCGCAGAGGCGCTCGACGATAAGGCGCGGGCTGAGCGGTTCGACATGTGTCACAAGACGATAGATGTCCTGTGCAAATTATCAGCCGAAGCAGCTTGGGATATAACGAAAATGAAACGCACGAGTTCACAATATTTAATGATAAGCTCGATGTAAATCTCGCGGAAGTTGGTGTCCGTGCTCTGATGTTCGCGCAACAGCGCTGTGTCCTTTCGCGTAAGCGTCCGCTCCTTCCCTCGTTCGTTACGGTCCAATGCATCATTGACCTTCTGCAACGCCAAGCCGCGGTAAAACTCGATTGTGGTTACAAAGTCGAGGAGGTCAGGGGTGCGTGTGGCGTCATCGTGCTCGATGAGGACGCTTTATACTGCATAGACCACAAGATCCAGCGGAGGTACGTGATTCTTGAAGATTGCGTTGGGGTGGTCGAGGATGTGGGACGCGATGTACGCTGGTGGTGGACTTTGAGCAGGGCGGGAAAAGAGCAAAGGGAATACCTACCAGATACTTTGCGATGCGACGCCGGGCTCTTGAAGCCTGCGGCTCGGATGTGCTCGCGAAGCTCTTGCAGCTCGTCAGCTGGCCAACATGAGCGTTGGGAACAACAGTGATCGATGTGTTGATTGCATCAGTTTTCCTTTTTCAGCAAAAGATCACGGATCGGTGTTAACCGGTTAACCTCACTTCCGATGGTATGTACGTGCCCGAGCACAAGAGATAGTTTTCCTTTTTCAGCAACCGGCGTTGAGTGACTTGAGTCGCCGAAAATGTGATTCCGCCTTTCCAGTGTAGTACGCTCAAGGTCAAACTAAGTATGGATAATTTCGACAGAAATTATCGAATCCAGAGAAATTTTGCTCCGGCAAGACTTGTTTCCAGTCGGCTGCTCATGAAATTGAGCACTGGCAGAGAGCGGCACTGGCAGCCTCAGGGCAGGCGAGACGGTTTCCAAGTTGACGCGGCAAACAGAGAGTTGCCGAGGGTCCACGAGCCACGCCAGGTATATATCTACAAGGGCGAGAAAGGTGCTTTCACTTCAACTTCACAGAGACTCCAAGATCCATTCTTGTAAGGAAAGTGCAGCAAGATTTCAGTGGATCACTGTCCCGTAAGATTTCCAACACTGTTCCAGAATCTTGAAAGCACAATGCCAATATTGCACCCAGTAAGTATACAAGAGAAGTTCAAATACGCACTGACAACGCTGCAGAAGCGCGTGATGGGTTGAAATGGGCCGAACGACGGCTGCCCATCGACAGTCTTGTTGAATAACATCTCCGTGTCTCCGCTGACACAACTCTTCCACTCAGGCGTAATCATCGCCGGGTTTACTTTGATGTTGTGATCGGTTGATGATGAACGAAGTGAATGACCGCGCAAAAGCGTCGATAAAGGCGGTGTTGTTGAATGACGGGGTCGTCACGCTCGGGAAATAGTATTATAGTATGCGACGTCGTTTCCGTGGAGCCCTGGTGGGATGGCGAACTCGCTCTGAGGAAGGAGAAACGTCAGAGACATGCGTGCAATTGAGTGTCAAAATACCTTAAACGGCCTGCCCGCAAAAGCAGGCAAAAGCATGCAGCATGTAGTACGTCGGGCAGATGAAGATGGCATCATGGCTGGGTGATTGTTTGATGTCAGGGGCAGCTTTCCCGGGGGAGATAGATCATCTTACATTCGCCTTGGATTGCATCGACCTGGTCACCTGGAGCAGGTCGGTTCCCAAGTCAGCATACAGGGAGCCGATAGTATTCGCTTGAACAGTGGTTAATCGGGGGAAAAGCTCGAGCGAGCACTGCGCGGCTCCCACTGCGACGCTCTAGCCTCTGGTTGACAAACACCGTCCCCCGAACGTATTTGTGACCAAAAAAAGAGCCTCCTGGATTCAAAAGAAGACATGAATGGCGGTCAACTCGAAGGTAAGATACGAAAGTAATGCGGACCCCGTTGAATTTGCCTTCTCGGAAAGACAGGGTCGGTCTCTAGGTGATGAAGTCGCCGTTGACGACCGGAACGGTAGTAAATGCAATGTCAAAGAAACCGTCGATGTTGATGTTGTTGCTGACGATTTCCAGCACCGTTGGGTCAACTGCACGCAGACACGTCAAAGTATCCGCTGCCGAGGTACAGCTGATAGACTGTTAACCACTTCCTTCAGAAAGCAGCGACTCGGAGGCAACTCACTGCGTTCCAGACACGACTTCACTAAATATAAACTGCAAAAAAAAGTCAAGCAGTGAACATCCCGAATAGACCGACCTACTTCGGAAATAGGGTCGTCGAACGCGTACTGAGATGGCAAGAAGGTTGAGCTGGTTATTGCACCTCTGAACAGCTGGGGGTGTGTTCTTCCACCGTTGGCGACAACATGTTGCAGAACGGAGCCAGCACCTGGAAACTGATCAGAGAGAGACGCTCGCATACATTCAGAGTCGCTGACCAGCAAATTCGCCCCCATATCGTGACTTTTGTAGGGTCTCCTCCGAATTTAGGTATCTGGAAAAATTCAGTGTCACTGGAAAGAATGATGTGTTAGAGTGCGTACGTGCTTATTCACGCATCGTAAGCCTGCAAAGTCCTGGTCGACTTGATGAGGAGGTCAATGGCAATTCAATACGACGGGAGCAACGGCTTTACGCAGGCCCGCACTCAATGCTCTGTCGTTGTTCACCGCAGAACCGGCGAGGAAGCCTGCAACATACGTAAGGGAGCTGCGTAGAAATACGACCAGATTTGATTTGCGCTCCAACTTCCAAGCGCAGAGAATCAAGATAGAGGCTGTTGCGGCCTGGTGCCACGTTTACGCTCGCACAAGGTGAAGAGGCAAACCATCCACTGCTTTCATTCTGCAATTGAAAATGAGCGGCAAACACAATACTTGCCAATTACATCGCGAAATCCGGGTTTCCTCAACGCGCTGTTTGCTCGAAGTAAGCTACACAACGCCTGAGTAGTGCCTCGAGGCAATACCGGCAATCACATTCAAGACGATACCCGCGTCACATCATAGGATAAACCCCGAAGATTCAACGCCCCGAGTCGAAGCACGGATTGTTGGCACGTGGATCGAGGCACGCAGATCAACTGTGTTGTCCAAGAAGGGGGAAAATCGCCATAAGAGTGGTAAACCGAGCGCAGTCCGATGGTATGGTTCCGCCTCCACGCATGTGCGTCACTGAGATGTGAACCCTTCTTTCGTCCAGCTCTACGATTATACTGAGCACCCATATAGGACAACGTGAAGTTACATCCCTGGCTCACCACGCACCCGTGCCCTATATTGTCATGTAAACCCGTAATAGCACGGATGACTATCTTCAAGATGATCCCGCGCTTCGCTAGACAAAGTGAGATGTCTCAATTCCTTGAAACAAGCACGTTTACCCATGTGCAAGGCCCGAAGGGTTGATCCGGGACCAAGACGCACTGTTGAGAAGGTACGACGGTGTCACGGTGAGGCTGGCTGTTCAGTGAGCAAGCATACCATACTTCATATCAAAGGGTTTGAGCGATAGACACGTATATAGCACGTAGACGTGACAATCAAGGCTGCAGACTAGTGGCACAGTGGCAGTTGAGACTCTTCAGAAGATTCTCGTCCTACAATCATGATAAGCGCTCGTACAATACCGCCGGGACACCTCGTCCCAAATTACACACTGACGCACGCACGCACGGTACTGACGCCCCGCCCTACATCACACCCTTGGTCATATCTGAGACCCGCAAATGCGGCATCTCACAAGCGCCGACGCCCCACTCCTTGCCGACCGAGCGGTATTTGCGCGTGAGATCGCAGCCAGGCACAGCGCACCGCGCCATGACAGGATCCACCGACGGCGACAGCGGTTGGTGTGCCTCTAGGGGTTCCGTGATGGGAACCAAAACGGACTCGGAGACGCAGAAGAACGTGAACTCCGCCTTATGTGATGACGTCGCCGACTCACTGCCGTTCGTACACGACCGACGCGACGTCGAGACCCAACGGTACATGGTCGGCAAGGGCGCCTCCGCCTCCCCACCGTTGAGCTCTCCGGCGGCGGTGGCATCGATGTCCATCTCCACTGTCGCGTCCTCCACGTCCGAGGGATTGCTAGTTGCCGTGATGCGCTTGTTCTCTGGGCGAGTTTTTTTTTTTGAGAAGGCAATCGATGGTTTCGGCCTGCGGTTCGTCGGGGAGGGTGAGAGGTCGAGGAAAGAAAGAAGATGACACGCCTTCTCATCTTCTAGCTTTTTCTCCACCATGTTCCTTCGCTTGCGGGCGTTCTCCTCTTTGCGGAGCGCGCCCTGGGAGGGCGGGAGCTGCCGTTTCTTGGCTGTCCATCTCTACGAATGCAGTAAAGCGTCTGGATGACACCCTACGCACCGTCGAGTGCCACATGCGCGGGAGAACCTCCGACGCTGGCAAGCGCGGCTTGGCGCGCGGTGAGCTGCCGATTCCTTGAGAAGCCGTAGCCCTCGTCTCGAGAACCAGCAACATCCGAAGAGCGAACCGAGTCTGAATACTCCGGCTCGACATCTTCACCTGCGCCGAGAGTTAGCTCTTTGCGCGAAAAATTCGTTGCAGAGCGGCACACTTTTCGTGGGCGTGTAGCGCCGCGCAGAGGGCCTGCTCCTATTGCCTTCGGGCTGTGCACCGAGCTTTAACGTTATCTTGAGCGGTGCGGAGATCTGAAAGTCACGTCCGCGTCAGCTTTTCACGGTAGGGGTTCGAGGCGAGCGTACCGAATGAGACTCCTCGTCGTGGTCCGATTCAAGCTCGTCTTCCTCGGGGTCTTCCTCGACGTTGAATGTTGCTAGGTTTCCCGGCGCCCTCGTTTGCGAACGTCTCCAACAGCATTTCGCTTTCTGGCTATAGTCAGACAACGATACCGATCAGTGAGTACCTGACAAGTTTCGGACCAAACCGATCTGGTTTGTGGGCTAGGACCGCATCGCGATGGCATCCTGGGTTCTCTGCGTTCTAACTTCTTGGTCCAGGGTGGATGATTACGGAGGATGATAGTGACCGCGCCATGGTCGTCAAGCATAGTTCATATGGAAATCAAGAGATGTCTCTGCGTCAGGTAAGCTGCTTCAAAGGCTGCTTGATCCAATTCTTGTGAACTTGAAGCTTCGTCCAAGCTCCGTCCTTCGTTTTTCGCATGGCGACTTCCACGAATAAGTCTTGCAGTGCTGCAGAAATACCATTGGAGAGTAGATTGTTAGCGACATAATCATAAGGTTCGACTGGCTCATTGGACTACTTCCAGGACTCGAACTATGCGAGCAGATCCCAGTGGCTCGAACGCCGAACACTATCAACGTGGCGCTGATTCTACCAAGTTGGCTGATCAGTGATTACTTCTAAGCTGCCGGATCTGGTGTTGTGTTGAACGTCCGCTGGCATAGTTCGAATCTTTTTTGTTCAATTGGCTCACTTCCGAAATGCTGTCATTGGTCAGGTAGCACAAAAACATGCCAAAATTATCCCGACATCCTGGAACCAAGGATATCTGTATCAACGCCGCACTCGACGAGACGATACGGTGATACCCTGGCTTGTGCCCTTTTTCGAGCTCCTCGAGCAATAGGACTGCTAAACGAGAATCGTGAGCACAATCTGAAAATACGTCCGAAAAGTCGGAGACTCACCATACAGCTTGCGGCGGACAGCTTCGGTAAACTGGCCTGAACGTCTGCCTGTTATCGGTTCATCAAAAGGAATTCGCGAGCATACTGACCTCCTTCCTCAAACCCGACCTATCCTGACGCCGATTGGGCGAGAGATGATATGTTTTTCGTGGGACTGCAGACCGTGAGCCTTCGACTACGTTGTATATGGAGTGAAGATGGCCTGCACTTCCTACATGTTGATGTTGATTCTATGGAACGACGGTCAACAGCTCCCGGGAACCCAGATGGGGAGATAGACTCAGAACTTACAGCCGTCTCTTCTCGTCATTGAGCAAAAACTCCGCCAAGGCCTTGCACAGGTCCGTCTGCGCATATACTTGAGCTCATGGCGTCTGGAAGAAAAGTCAAACACACCTTACCCAGTCGGCCCCAAGAACAAGAGAGACGCCAATCGGGCGCCTGCAAGCCCGCGCGCGAGATACGTACGGCATCGCTCACGGCAGCGACGACATGCTCTTGGTCAACGACGCGCCAGCGGAGGAGGTTTTTCATCTGTATCGCGTCAAGCGCCGTTTCCGTCAGTACGATCGGCAGAGGAGAAGAAAGAGAGAGAACGCACATGCACCAGCTTATCCCGCTCCCTCTTCAACAGAGTCTGCACCGGAGTGCCCGACGCGCACCACATCGCACCCCGTCTCCACTCTAAGTACCAACGTATACTCCTTCTCTCCATCCGCTAGCCTTGAGCCCTTGCCCCCATATCCCTCTTCATTAACCGAGTGAAATCCATCTCCGGCTGGCGCAAGCTCTATCCCGCCCCACTTGAGTCCTCCGCCCCGTACGGTGTATTCCGCGCTCCGCACCACCAATGAGCGGACCCGAGCGCCGCATGATGAAGTCCGGCTGCTCAGGGCTCGGCGACACCGAGCCCCGCTAATCGTCTCGACTTCGGCTTCGACTGAATGGGGGGCGGATGCATAGAGAAGGATGCACGCGTGAGATCGCACGCGGGGCGGATACGAACGAAGCATCGCCGAAGCAAGGACCGCACCCTCGTCGCCCTCGATGTCGGCTTCCATTTCGACGTTTTGGGGGGGAGGAGGAGGATGTATTGACCGAGCGGTCCCTATAATATTGCTGCTGGTACTGTGACATGGTGATCATCGATCAGCGCTCAGCGCTCAGCGCTCAGCCTCGATGCTCCATGCCAAGCATTGAAGCAACGCACTTTCTTTCTTCATTCACCACCATGAGCTTCTTCAAGAAGATCGAACAGCTCGTCGACAAGTTCCCGGAGGGTCACTAGCACGCCCGCAACGAGGTTATCGGTGTGTAGTGTATAACAAGTTCTTGGAAACCAGATACCGACGCTTGGCATAGGCATTATCAACCCCAATCGTGGACTTCGTGTCCTAGCGATGGAGTACATGCACTTAGGCGCGAGTAGGCCGTCACGATGACCTCGAGGAGAAGGATCAGGATGCAATTCGTGCGGAGATCAACGCCAGCCATCGCTTCGGCAGCTTAACTTTGCTGCGGAGCGGTCCCAGAACTTGGTGGGCAAGTCGGTTTTTCGGAGCGTGATCACTGCGACTTATTTCCTGCAAAAGGCACATCGATGGACACGATTATTTCTACGCTGTTTCCAATGCAAGGGAAGTCATCTTTATTCAGGTACGTGGACGTTACTATCCTGCTCCAATTCAAACTCGACGGCTCCCGCAGGACTGGTGGCTTACGCCTGAGCTGTACCTCCGTCGTCCCCCCGCGTATAACTCGCAATGGCGTCTCGACAGGCTGCTGAAGCGCAAACCCGAGCAGGGGTCAAGATCCACGTTATCGTGTACAAGGAAGTCGCTCAGACGATGACCATGAGGTCTAAGCACACCAAGAATTGGCTTGAGGCCCTCCACCCCAACATCACCCGCATGCGTCACCCAGAACACATCGGCACCAAGGGTAAGTCGTGCGCATCTAATCACTTGTTCTCGACCTCATCTTTCTACAGACCAAGTGGAGTTCTGGTCGCATCATGAGAAGGTCGTCGTCGTCGACTGCCACTATCCTTGTATCGGCGGCCTCGACCTCTGCTTTGGGCGCTGGGATACCCACACCCACCCGCTCGCCGACGTACACCCAACCGATTTTCCGCTGAAGCTCTTCCCGGGGCAAGACTACAACACCACGCGGATTTCCAGAACGTCTTCAATTACGCCTCCAACGCCCTGTCCCTCCTCGAGAGCGCGCGGATGCCAAGGCACGACGGGCACAAGACGCTCACGGGCCCCGTCGTGGTATCCTTGCGGGGCTCGAGCAGACCGGGAAGGGGACGATCATACCTGTGGCGAACGGCGAGGGTCTGTTGACCGTCTGGCATGGGTCGGGCGAGTCCGCTGCGAGCTCCCGCCCATCGTCTCGCATTCCGTGGCGGCCGCCGGGCTCCCTCGTCAATGATAGCATCAGTGCGGAAGGATCGCTCAGCCGGGCCCCCTCCGTCCGCGTGAAGGAAGACGGGGACGTTAGCCGGGCTGGATAGGAAGACGAGTCTGGCGCGGAGAGGCTCGTTACCGTCCCCGGCCCAGCGTCGCACCTTTGTTGCGTGGGAGCCGTCGACGGAGCCGCCGCTGCGCGTTCGCGTCGTCGCGGGCACGCCCAACTGGCTGGTCGATATATCAGTGCACGGCCTACAAGGCGTCCCGGTCTCTATCAACGATGACAACGGGGAGATGTCCTTGCGAGAGGGAAAGACGCGCGAGCTTGTCATCCATCAGAGCGAATTCTTCAAGCTTTGGTGGCATGCCTATCGGAGTCTGGTGCCTCCTCTTGTATTCTTCGAGCTACTCCGCAAGATGCACCGGCAGAAGCGACCCCAAGGTGCCGTCCCCTTCGTCGCCGAGTTTCTGCATGTCGCTGGAAGCCGGACGGAGATCTTGAATACGATGCAGGCCTGGATCATGCGGGGCGGAGGCGCGTAGGACATGCTTGACGATTCCCAGCTGCACGCTGCCGTTCGTGCGTTTCTCAACGACTCCGTAGACCACGACATCCCCTCCTCCCCGAACGCCATCGACCCCTCCGTTGAGCAGGCTTGGAGCACGCTGGCGGAGGTGAGCGCGCGATTGCGGCGGACATTCGAGACCCACACCATGTGACCGCCTCCGCCATTCACAACGCTTACCCACCCTGCCCCTTCTGCGAATGGACAGCGCTTGAAGACTCACTCTCGGGAGCCGCCAAACATCGACGGCATCGATCCTGAGGAGCTCGTCGACAACCTGGACGTCATGGCGTACGCGGCCTTGCGCAATGTTATGGAAGACGTTTGTTTCCCCTCAGCCTTGTGCTGATCCCGCCTCATTCGTTTGCAGGATCTCTTCGTCACATCTGACCTCCTGGAAGTCCAGAGCGCCGATCTTATCGGATGGCTCTTCTTCGACGGTCGAAGTGCAGAACATGTACTCGTATATTCCGGAGATCCAGCCGTCGCCCCTCGTGTCGAAGTCTCAGGACTCGCTCTACCGCCTGCTACCTCCAGGTATCCGAAGCTGCATCCGCGCTTACGTCATCCTGTGGAAGTGGACCGTCGCACGGCTCGTTGCCCCGCGCCTTGGTCTTTGGACAAGACAATCCCACATGGAGCTCATTCTTCGCGCGATAGAGGTCGCTCGGCTGCGGAATCTGTCGCAATCGAAGCTTCCGTCCATGGCCGAAGATCCGTGCGCTCACTCCTTCGTGGAGGCTGTTCTAACCAGCGCGGTCATCAGCGTGGAGAGTCGCATGCATCATCGTCCATGGAAGAATATCGCAAGCAGTCGCGGCGTCCAGTGCAATTCACTCGTCTCGCTACTCAGCGTTTCATCGACGCAGTCGGTGACGTCGCGAGCGCCGCTGACGCTGGATATTGGGTGGTTTTTCGAGCGGATGCTTGAGGCGATCGCGCAGCAAGATGTCTTCGAGTCGTTTGTCGGGGAACAGGAGCGCCTCAATCTCATCAACTTCGAGAAGCGGAGGTAGGCTGCTGCAATCGTATGTCTAGAATGCGACTGATTCCGTGATTAGGCGTCTTTCTCATCTCATCCTCGGCGTACACAAGGGCACTCACCACGAAGAGAGCACCCGCAGGTCATTCGAGCGTCTGAACAACATCGAAAAGGCAACCTGGCAGCTTCAATTCGACCACCGCGGCATCAAGGACGAGGCGCAACGTGAGGGCACCGCGGACCCCGGTAGCCCGCCAGCTACGATGCGGCGGACTGCTCGTCCGTTTCAAAAGATCGTCGCCTCGCAGATCGAGAAGAACCGCCGGGATCGTACGATCCGCGCACGCCTGCACAGGGAGCGAGCTCAGGAGCAGACCAAGAATGAGAAGCGCGAGGACCTCCTCAACAAGGTCATGCGCAAGCCCGTGACGCCGCAGCAAAAGCACCAGCGCGGCAAGAAGAGCATGTCTTCTGCGTTCATACAGTTCATGCGGCCGATCTCCAGTGCCTTCGGAAACGAGCCCATGCACCCTCCGGGCGTCAAGCGGACCGCGGAGGAGTTAGACTTTGTTCCGAGCGGGAAGCCCGCGCTTGTGGTTAATCTCGTCGACGCGCGCGTCGCACAGTTCATCAATAACGAACGGGCCCACGTCTTCCAGCTCGATGTGGAGGATGGTCGTCACTACATCCTCCAGGCGATCAGGAAACGAGAGATGACGCAATGGCTCGACACCATCCAGCCCGTTACGCAGACGACCGCGCTGCGACGACTTACCTACCTCGGACATCTCGCTGATCATCTGCACGACGGGCTTGTGTCTGCGTCGCGCGATCCCACGGCTGGTATGTGTGCCTTTTGTCCCTCGACTTGCGCGCTGATCGCCTTGCAGTCTTCGGCGTCGATCTCAGGTAACTACTGGAACGTGAAGTGGGGGACGAGAACATCTCTGCGGGCACTCTTCCTTCGGTCATCGAGCGCTGTCTTTCAGAAATCGAAGTTCGGGGATTGGTGGAGGTCGGGATATGTACGTGTATCTTCCATTCGCGCCTTTCTTACTCACGCTGTGGTAGACCGGCACGCGGGCGCGACGTCTGTCATCAACGCTCTCAAGGACGCCCAATCGCGGTAGGAGTCGCGCTTTTGTATACGATTGTCAAGAACTTACCATTTGTCGCAGGCGAAGACCCGATCGACTCGTATACGGATGTCCATACCGTCTGCGACCTCGACAAGTCCTGGTTCCGTGTCCTTCCCGAACCGCTCTTCCCCGCGTCGGCCTATCATGAAGCGATCGAGATGATGCGTGAGTTTCTTATTGGCGGCGTCCGCTCTCTTCTGACGTATCTGACCAGAGCTCGAAAACCTCGAGGAACGACGAGCGTCCATCGGAGCCGTCATGCACGGTCTTCCGCGGGCCAACTTCGATCCTCTCAAGCGGGTCGCGGAGCATTTAGATCGATATATTTCTAGCCAGTGAATGAGATCCAGGGCTGATCTTTGGCCGCAGAGTCGCAGACTTCGAGGAGTACAATTAAATGACGGTCAAGGGGCTTGCCATCGTGTTCAGCCCGAATCTGCTGCGCGCGCCTCCAAGGAACTTTGTTCTTAGTCTGGCGAATATGGGGCATACGCACAAACTCGTCAAGACGATGATTACGCATGTATGGAGCGCAGTTCCTTTTCTGGATTTGGGATATTGACGATGCCGACTTGTAGTTCCATATTATCTCCGACGAGGCGGAGGCCGACGAGGATGCGGAGGGTGGAGAATCCGATAGGATGGAAAGCGACGAGGACGGAGTCGAGGCCGGGGAAGACGAGCCGCCGTTTCACATGGATGACCCCACGCCGCTCGAGGACGTCGCGGAGGCCGAAGACCAAGAATCGCAAGAGTTCCAGTCATGTTCCACATGGTTCTTGCATCACCATACCGATTCTGGTTCTAGTGTCGTTAAAACGCGCATGCAAAGTCTTGAAGCCAGGGCGCAGTACAGGAATTCTTTCCATTGTGTACCGGATTTTCACGGAAGAAGGAATTCTCCGATTCTGGACCGGCACCACACCTCGCTTGACACGGCTTGTCGTGGGTCCTACTCTGTGTGCACACACAATGTCCTAATACCGGACGCAGCTGAGTGGAGGCATAACCTTCACAATATACGAGAACGTCATCAGACTCATCCGCACTACGAACAAGTCAGAGCCTTAACGCGTAAATTACGGTCATTCGTGTGTAGGTGCATGTACAATGAAGTGGTCATTAAATGGAGTCTGTCTATGTATGGCCCTGCTGATCGCCTCCGAAACGCTGGTATAATGGATCCGTTGGGTCTGTTCCAGGATGTAACTGCAGCGACTTTCCCTCCCAGAGAGCGGCGGATGACCGCGAAGGATCTGAATTGGTCGGGTCTGAGAGAGACCCTTGATTGGCGGCAGAGGGTGGTGGTGTCCACGCGTGGCTGGCAGCGATCGTGCCCATCATCAAAGTCGGCGCCATCGCCAAGAGGGAACTGAAAGAGTGGTCAGATCAGTTCGGAGAGAACACGAATGAGGGTCTTACACCGGGCGCTCTTTCTCCTGGCTCAGCCTAGCAGTACGGCTCTTGATTACAAAGGAAGAGGAACGCACACGTCCGCCTCTAACATTGGCGAACGTGCCCAGATTATCGCGAACCCGTGTGATAGCATGCCATCCGACATTGTCAGGGTTATTGGGAGCAGTCGTAGGAAGGACTTCAGGACGTCCCAAAAGACCCAAGCGCGTGAACAGGTTCTCGAACGGAGCACTAGGCATCAGCCTGACGAGAGCACCGAGGGGGATAGAAACGATGCCCAGTGCCAGAGAAATGCCCCATTCGCGACCTCCGATCCTAGTCACCTGGAATGCGGAACTTCCGACGAAGACTATCAAGATCTGCACGGCAATTTCTGGGTAACAACGTAAGCGAGTCTACGCGAGCAAAGATGAGTTAAAAAAGACAGACCAATCAGCGTGATGACGGTGAAGTACCAATTCTTAGTGATCCCTCAAAGATGTTCAGGTTACGGTCCAAACGTCTGCAGTTGACCGAATTGAAAATTTGGGCGAAGACAAAGGCATTGAAGACCAGAGTCTGCACCGTAAGGTCGTTCTTCGTCGCATTCGCATTGGGTGCGTTATTGTCCAAGCCCAAGATCTTGAGACCGGCAAAATGGAAGACCAGAGTGATGATGATCTGGTACGTTGACTGGAATAGAATCTGTTTGTACATCTCCACGGAAAACAACGGCGCAGTTTTCTTGTCGGGTTTACGTCCAAGCAGCGCTTCAGTCGCAGGGTCAGTCGCAAGGGCCAGGGCCGCGAAAGTATCCATGATAATGTTGATCCACAACAATTGCACCGCAGACAAAACCGAAGTCTCCGAGTTTGAAGCAACGGCGGAAACAAACGTAATCACAACAGCTGTCACGTTGGTCGAAACCTGGAACTGCAAGAACTTGCGCACTGCGTCGTTGACACAACGTCCCCACATGATGGCCTTGACGATGGAAGCGAAATTGTCGTCCATGAGAATGATGTCCGATGCCTCTTTGGCCACTTCCGTGCCCGCAATGCCCATGGAAAACCCGACGTTGGCGGTCTTGAGGGCCGGTCCGTCGTTCGTGCCGTCACCAGTGACACCTACGATTTCGCCTAGTTGCTTCAACGTTTCCACGAGAATACGCTTGTCTTCAGGAGAAGAGCGGGCTAGCACTTGTAAACGAGGCACGATTTCGATCTTCTCGGCCGGGCTCAAGTCGCGGAAAATAGGACCCTCCATGATGACACCGCCAGGGGAGAAGATTCCGCACTGTGTCGCGATGGAACGAGCCGTCAAGACGTTGTCCCCTGTGCACATCTTCACGGCCACACCGGCCGATTGACACTTCCGAACCGCCTCTGAGACTCCGGGACGAAGCGGATCTTCGATACCAACGATGCCGATGAGTGTCAACTCGAGAGCGAGATCTTCGTATGAGACCTGATATTACATGTTAAGTGACTCAATCGGGCGTGAGTTATATGCTTTACCTCGTTCTGCTCATCATGCACAGCACCTCTCGGGGCCACGAGTCAAAGTCCCTGTAGCACAGGGCAATCGTACGAAGCATCTGATTCGCATAGAAGATGGTTGTGCGAGTGATGTTGTCTCGAGCCAACTCGTCCAGGTCCGCCGTCTCGATGACCTCCGAGGAACTCTGGACCTCGCCAGCGTCTTGGTGGACTACGACGTGAGCCACGCATTTCTTGCTGAGTATTTCGCTGGCTCCTTTGAGATAAAGTCGGAACAGCCCACTGTGCTTCTTCACAACGACACCCATCGCCTTGCGCTCGCTCGAAAAGGGAATCATCTGTATGGTTGTGGCCCTGTCGCGAGTGATTTTGAAGGCTGGCCATTCGAGCTCCTGCGCAAATTGAAGAAGCGCGGTTTCAGTCTTGCTGCCGACGAACACCACCTCGCCCTTTTCGTTCTCATCCTGAAAAGCGGTGGAATTGATCGCGATGGCCTCGTTGAAGAGCTCACGCAGCTGAGGAGTCAGCGCAGTGTTAAGCTGAGACTGGTCGAGGGAAAAGTCTTTGGGGTGTTTCCGACTCTCGTTGGCATTGGTACGCTGCGAGTTGTCTTCAAGCCGACGGACGAATTTAGCGTGGAGCCCGACAGAGCCAGCAACCACTGTCATGGCGTTCTGCGTCAACGTGCCGGTCTTGTCCGTACATATGACCGACGCATTGGCCATGGTCTCGCACGAGCCCAATATACGCACGAGCAGTCGCTCAGCCGTCATCCGCTTGGTAGCGAACGCCAAAGCGAGGGTCACAGCTAGCGGCAGGCCTGATTGAAAAGTTATTATCATTGCGAAGCGCTCAAGAAAAGCCTTCACGCACCTTCGGGCACAGCGACGACTACGAGAGTAACAGAAATGATAAGAATATTGACGAAAGCGATGCCATTCTGGCTGGCAGTTCTGTGCGGCTCGCCCTGGCCAAGCTGAACGAAGAATCGGATGAGTAGGGCCGTGAAAAGTATAAGGCCAGCCGCGCTGCCAAGCTTGGCGATCAATTCCGCAAGACTGTTCAGTTTAAGTTGAAGTGGTGTATTATCAGCGTCTCCGCGCAGTGCTGCCAGATATCTTGGTCAGTGGTTGCGATATCGCAAATAAAACGTCGACATACCCATCATAATCCTGCCATTAAAACTTTTGGTACCCACAGCGACGACAACGTATTTGCCGACGCCCTCTAATACTTTGCTGCCACTGACCACAAAACAATCTGTATGAGCGCCTGCGTCAGAGCCCCGTAGTCCCAAGCATTCGTCATATGAGAGTTTCTTGATCGCGTCAGACTCTCCCGTTGCACCCGACTCGTCACATTTGACATTATGGCCGCTGAGGAAAACACCATCGCAAGGAATGATCTCGCCGGGCTCCAACAGAGCGATGTCCCCCACAACCACTTGCTGTAGACCGATCAGACAGATAGTTCGACGGTTGAACTGGAAATGAATGAACCTTGATGTCGATCATCGTCTCAACTCCGCCCCGTATAACAGCGACCCCACGTTCCTCTTTCTTATCATTGAGAACTTGAAACTGGCGCTCTTTTTGCCAATCGTTGACAGAACCAACAACAACCTGCAGTGCAATCAATGATGGACTGAAATTGAATACGGGCGCACAAACCACGATGAAAATGGCGACCATGATTGCGACGCCCTCTACCCAATCAACACGGGCGCCTTCCCCAGGCGTCCTGGGTGTTCCGAAATCCTGGAAAAAACCCAGCGCAAGCGAAACTATGGCGGCCACAGAAAGCAGAACCTGGATCGTAGTCAATCCTTGTTAGGAATGGCATAGAGAAAAGAACTTACTAGGACTTTATCCTTCAGAGCAGTAAACATCAGCGAAAGTAATGACTTCGTGGCCCTGCGCGGCAAGACGTTTCCGCCATAGACACGCCTCCGGACATCCAGCGACGCAGCGAACGCTCCTGCTGAATTCCAGTCCGTCAACTTTCCTCCTTCCGGGTCCGTGAGCGTGATGGCCGGGACGGTCTCTTGGCCTTTCTCTGGATCGTGCCGGTGAGATGCACCGGATCCCGCCCCTGGCCTGCCGTCGCCCAGCCCGGTTCCAGACAGACCCATGTCACTGGTCGTTCCAAGGCCTCGAGAAGGCCCTCGACACCGCCTATCTCCTCGAGCGTTTCCAGTCTCTTAGGGTCGAGCATCATAGCGAGTTGATCAGGGTGAAAACGGAAGGGGCGGGGTCTGATACGGCGTCGAGTTCGAGATGACTGGACTGCTCAGGCCCTGCGCCTTTCTTGCGTCGCGAGCCCTTCTCCGATACAGCGGTGGGGGCGTCATCGCCCTTGGCACGCGACGCAGAACGTGAGCCCACGCGCGTTATGCTAGTCGTGTTTGAACGTACGTGACGCAGCTCTTCCTGGGGTCGCGTAGGACCGTCTACCTCGGTAGTAGTAGTCACGTCGCTTATGTCCGAGACATCGCTGCCTTTCCTACGGTGTGTGTGGGGAGAATCTGGCAATAGAAGCGAATTGGGCTCCCGTAACTCTGGTTTATTGTCCCGGAGGGCGAGACTGGTCTGGAAATGGACCGAGGAATGATTGGAGAGCGTCGGAGAGGGTGGCACGGACATGTACGCTCCATCGTCCATCGAAGGAGAGCTCGGTATATCAAGAGAGCCACGAACGGTTGGTGTGAGGGGTGACAGAAGACCGCTAGCTGGGGACAGAGTCTGAACCGGGGACGTCGTGACCGTAAGCTCTGGAACGTCGATGGTTATGGTGGGCGGAGAGGTAGTAGAATCGTCATCGTAGGACATGGCGGAAGGAGAAGAAAGAGATAGGAGGGGCCCTCGGCGAGCCTACTCAGTGCTGGATTTCCACAGCACCACACCGAAAACGGCAAATGCCAAGATGCGCACTGCCTCGTTGGTTTGAATTTTCGATCAGAATGGTAGCGGCAGCTGTTGAAATACCTTGATTAGAAGCAAATACCTTCCGGCTTCAAGTACTGGGCACCTTATATGTGTCGTCCTCTGGCGTCTAAATTACTACCTAGAATCCTTTCTGGGTTTTCTGGGATTACCTAACTGCCACAGATTTCACCCACCATACTGTATCACCACCGACCACGTCCAGTGCCAGTCTGCCAGAGAACAATGGCGAATTTGTGAACGTTGAGGCCTCGAGGTTCTATTGTTTACAGCCTTGCCAAAAAAAAAACTCTTTTCGGCACCAGTTCTTTCTTTCCAACGGCGCCTACGATCATGAGAATACATTCCCTACAAAATCCGTGCCAGTTTATACTTAACTGAAGACCGAGCGGTCACTAGATCATCCAGATTATCAAGATTCTGCCTCTGGCTCTCACTTGGCTCTTTCGAGGGATTATACCAGTGCTTGAAACTACCTTACGAGGGTCTTATTCTGCCATCATGACATTGCATTGCAATTCCAAAGTCTCTCCTGTGGCCAGTGTCTCGTCCCGCTTTCCTTGGTACTCCTCCTCCTCCTTGGCAAGCCGCAAGCTGGAACTCGCAAGTATGCCAAAATGCTGAGCTGTGTTGACTGCGGGTGCGCAGGTTTTTCATCTATGTTTGCGGCACCCTGTCCGATGCGGGACTTGGCGCCGGTTAATGCTATCCTATCTTCTGCATGTAATACCCCGCCTCGGCAAATCAGGGGCTTGAACCTAACAGCATTTGAGGGTCTCGGTCTCTTGAAGCGGCCCTGATGTTTGGCCGTCGGTCGACGGTCATACTCCACTGCGTATTAGCTGGACTTGGTTTGGTCAACTGGTGTATCTGCCTAACTCTTTGCCTCCAGCTGCACGCGCCAACCGGACACTCACAGCGTAGCTGTCCGCAGTGTGAAATCCGCGCTGATTTCTCCTTCAAAATCAGGGTCGTGTGTAAGCGATTGCGGACCGCGACCTGCAGCTGATAGTGATTACATTAAATCGAAATCGATGTCATTTCGCACTGTCGTATAAACGCAATGCGACATCAATGCAAACGCAAATGCGCTGCTCGTGTGCAGGATACAACGAACCATCTCTGAAGGCAAAGTGCGATACAATGGAGGCGCTCTTTCGGGCAGAAGCGGAACATGTAATCCGATTAGGAATCACTGGGACCAGCACTGGTGTGTATCTTTCCGGGAAAGGTTGTTAAATGTTCATTTGCCAGTGCTGTCGTCTCGTACCCTGGCTGTGAGTATTGGTAAGTTGCAACCGCAACAAACTGGACGCTCACCATTTACTGGTTGCGATAAAAGACACCTCTTGGCTGCCAAATTTCCGAGTGGCGCAATCTCTTTTGATCAAAAATTGGACATTTTGGCGTCACTGGCAGCACCACTACTATTATTACATGGCTGCTGTTATTCCGGGACAACTTGAACGATATATCCCATAAGGTGGGCCTTTGCAGCCACGCTCACCGATACTACAGCATCGGCTCCATACCCTTTCATTGGATCCGCATGTCATCCGCCCCTCTGGACAGCTTCCGGAGAATTCTGACCCACAGTCCCCGCACTCCTCTCCGAGCCTCCCAAATATACTTCATCACGCTAACCCGGAGCTTTCTTTTCCAAAAGTCGCCTAGAACATCTGAGTTTGGTCCATAAAGCTCGAATTCGGGTTCTGGCTCATGAAGAGGAGGATTTATTATACTCGCTCTTCGTCCGGATTTATTCGTGGCCTCAACTTGTCACGCTCAAATTCGCTCATACAGCCTCAGATTCTGGATTTGCATCCCTTCCTCAGCCTATCACTTCACTCTGCGGCACAAATTGATCATTCGGATGTCCACGCGTTACCGCGGGTCAACGTTCGGTCGGTGCTATCACTTGCTATCATCACCGGCGTTTGACAATTCGCGTAGCATACGGCTGTTTTCCGGGACAGCGTCCGGCTTGCAGCTTGCACGAGTACTGTCTCAGGTAATTTTTAGCGCGTATTTTCGCTTGAATTTCACTCCTTGGGCGTATCGCACTGCATTCAAGGTCAAGAATGTGCAGCAATTCAATTCCGCAGCACGCGGGACTGTCATCGTAGGAATACCAACAAATGATACTTCTCCAGCTCATGTCCCGAGCTACCAAAATCTCTGAGATCTTACGTTGGCTCTTTGCTGTTGAGATTTGTGAACTCACATAAACTAGGTAGCCAATTGGCTCGAGCGACGCTGTTTCTTATCATCTCCACTCGTGGTTCTTGCATATTTCGGATGAAATTGAATGCAAAATTCCAACGATTCTGAGGAGAGTTGATCTCGATTCTCGTCAGATTTTTGCTGCCGGAAAGAAGTACACAGCCTTGGCCGCCGGTCGTTACCGACGGTATTAATGACTTAGTCGTGCCGAGGTCTACCCTTCTTCGGTGAGTTCACGTTCAGGGTTTCTTGCTTCGAATTCACTCAATAAAAACTCGAACTCCGCTGTTACGACCGGCCTACCCACACTTCGAATGAGCTCTGCGACAGAAAACTCAACTCTCAGGTTGAGCGGCTTCAACTTCATCCAAACGGCCTTGGCGAGAGCACACAGGCACTGCGATCATTTCATCAGGTTTAAGTTTCTGGCGATTTGCGAATCAATAATCATACAGCTCTGCGTCCAAACTAGGGAATTTTTGATATTCTCTCGTTCAGTTTCGGGGTCCCTTCGGATCCCCTTCCGCTCTATCTCTGTTCGCCTGGCCTGGGTAAACTAACTGTGGCTCACTATTTTGTGTCTCGTATTTGCTACACATTCACACCGCGCCGTGAGCCGCAACTGTGCCGACAACAAAGTCAGAAGTCAAACCTGCTTATGCTGTGGCCTCTTGAGCGGAATTTCTTGGAATCTGTTGCGCCGGCTCTTTGGGATTCTTCCCACAACAGCCAGACGGGCCTCACGATGATAGTGGCTCCGACGGACAGCCTTGACGCAAGGAGTTACTTGCGTAAAGTTAAACGGGAGCGCTAACTTAAACGGTTGCAGTACGCACATACGCACAATCACCTACTGTACTTGGGTCATCTCTACAGCCCGATTCGAGCATCACTCCAATCCTAGCGCTTCTTGCAATGCCTTGCCTATTTTGATGCAGAGCTTTGCCCTTCAATCTCCTTGCACTATCTCCTTCAAGGGATACTACTAACTCCTCGACATTACCAATTGTTTTGTCCCTGGAGTCTCTGGTTACTACGAACCAATTTCTCCATTCACAGCCTTCCTCTGAGACCTATGTATGTCGAGCTGTCTCGAGTTTCGACGAAATCAGATCATTGCCGCGCCTTCGTTTTCACCTTCGATTTACCAGCTGTGGCTACCCTTCTGTTCTGTCCGACTCACTTAACGGTGGATAGCAACAGGGAATGACTTGTTTCTAAGCCATTTAATTGACAGTAATAGTGATGACTCATATTGACGGCTTCCCTATTCGGTAAGAGAATTTCTAAATTTGGAAATAGCGACTTGCAAGTTGCTGACCACGACGTTTCAGCCGTCTTTCGGGAGAAACCTGAGATTTGTCGACGGCAAAGCTCTAGGTTACGGTTCGGACGATTTGCACGGATGTTCGTGGCTGATCGACACGGTCTGCGGTCGCACCTCGTTCAACGAGAGTTATAGTCTCGCATGCGCGCCGTGGCATCTCAGCCACGAGGTTGATGGACAACAGGAGACAACTCTAGATCGAGCTGTATCCATCTGACAAACGATTTGGCGTCTAGTGCATCGAGCGCTTCCTTTAGATCAGTCGGGCGCTTATCATCGTTTACAGCGTTGGTCTGCATGCTTGGTTCGGGACAGCAAATATGGTTCGGTACAGCAAATAGAGGCCCTGGAATGCTACGAATTGTTCATCATTCGCGTGGTGTTCTGGTAGCCAACTCTGCCGCTCTCGTTCGCATGCAATTATATACAACTTCAATGCTTCGAGACGCCAACATCTGCCCAATTTGGCAACCTAGAATCCTTGTCATGCCAATGGACAGACTGACCGATCCGCGGTGCGCGATTCGTGAGAAAGGCTTGATTTGGATACATAGGCAACTTGAACGTATACTAGTACTGTACCGTACCACTGAATGCAACGTGTGTTTACACTTTAACCTCTACGATTATAAAGTACAAGAAAATTACACTTCTCTATCCTCTCGCTGTCGTCGGCGTGACGACAGCGCCATCGATGATGATGCTCCCCCACCCGCCATTTCGCCGCGGGTTTGAGTTCGGCTTGCCCCTCCGTGTCGACCTCGCCAAGCTCGATTCGCCCCATTTCCTTGATGAAGCTGCTCCCCAGAACGCGGCACTGTACTTGTTGACATATTTGAACAGCTTGCGGTGGTTTTCCGCGCGTGTGGGCGCTTCCATCGTGACCGCCTCGTGTATGGCGTCCGCGACCTGCTGCGAGTCCCAGGGGTTCACGATGAGCGATCCGTTCAAGCTCTGCGCGGCGCCCGCAAACTCGGACAGGATCATAACACCTTGCCGCGCCTGTTGACACGCGATGTACTCGTACGACACGAGATTCATCCCATCACGTGTGCTCGAGACGAGGCAGACGTCGCTGACGGCATACAGCGCGCACAGCTCGTCGAACGCAAGACTTTTGTGCATAAAGTGGATCGGCATGAACTCGACCGTACCGAAGCGGCCATTGATGCGGCGACGAGCTCGTTCACTGTCGAGCGTAGGTTCTGGTACTCTTCTACATCCTGCCGGGAGGGAACGGCAAGTTGCACGAGCACCACCTTGCCGATCCATTCCGGGTGCTGGGTGAGGAAGAGCTCGAGAGCGTGCAATTTCTGCGGTACACCCTTGATGTAATCAAGCCGGTCGACGCCGACAATCACCTTCACGCCGCTAAAACGAGATTCGAGCTGCCGTATCCGTGTTTTGACGGCGTCCCGTTGCAGATTCTGGCGCGCATTATTATAGTGATACGAAGGATGTATAGACGCCGGAACTGACCTCTATGAACGAGTTGGGCTCAATACCAATGGGAACGTTCCGACGTGAGCGAGACGGCCCTCAAACTCCACACCGTTAGGCATGGTCGGCAACGCGAGGATACGCGTGCATGACGACAAGAAATGACGTGCATAGTCGTACGTGTGGAACCCGATGAGGTCGCAGTACAGAATTCCGAGCAGTATCTCACGCCGCACCGGCAGGATCCTGTCCTGATGATTTAGAGCAGTACTCGGGAGTTGTGCAAGGCGGTCCGCACCGGTAGATTTCACTGCTCGGAAGGGCGTGTGTAGGAAGAAGCCGATCTTGACGCCAGGGACGTTCTTTGGGGAGTTCGCCGCTGTATCTTCGCCCTCGACACCTTCCGTAATGTTGGCGAGCTCACGCTGCGTCGTCTCGCCGCCGGCGTCCATACCATCGAGCAAACCGCGGAGTAGCATCGGCAGAAGCATCAAGTGGTAATCCTGGACCCATACCATCGCGCCCGGGGTGATCTGCGTGCGGACAACCTCGGCGAAGCGGAGGTTAGCCTGGCGATACGCGAGCCAGTTCTCCTCGTCAAAGTTCATCTCACCCGGGTGGTAGTGGAACAGCGGCCACAGGATAGAGTTGGAGAAGCCGTTGTAGTGGCGATCGGCGACGTCATCGTCGAGGTAGACCGCCTGGCAGGAGTACTCCTCCATGAGGCGTTTGTCGACGAGCGGGCGGTCCTTAGGGGTATGAAGAACCCTGGCCAGCCGATCCAGGTAAAGTTGAGTGCCTTCTTGAAGCCGGAGAGGGCTGATACGAGACCCCCCGAGGACATTTTGAAGTGATATTCGCCAGCCGCATCCTTGTTTATGGTGACGGGGAGGCGATTCGAGACGACTATGAGATGACCACCCTTGGGGAACATGGTGTCTGGTTCGGGGGAGGTTGGCGCGGGGCAGACGTGGCCATCGCGGCAATATAACTTATAAGTGCAAAGACAGAGGAGGATTATCGGACGAACGTGTAGAAGAGATCATGAAGCAGGCGACTCCCAATTCGGGACTTGCAGCTTCATCGATCATACATTCACACGTGATAGCGGAGAGGCGTCGGTGCAAATGCAATGAACAAATCGTATATGCCACTTTCACGTCTAGTCGAACAGCCCGAAACCCATGTCCTCGTCAGACTCTTCGGCCTCCTCCTCCTTCTCCTCTGCCTTCGTCTCGGCGGGCGCCTCAGCGGCAGCAGCGGGCGCAACCTCAGCGACCGCAAACGCTTCGGGGTTGGCGAGGTACTCCTTGACCTGGGAAAAGTCAACATCGGGTTGCAAGATATTTTGAGCAAAAGAGTCCATCATCGAAAAAGGTTCAGCAAGGCGTAGAGACGCTCAGGATTTTCAGTGTGTATGTAATATGGATAATCCCGTGGGGAATATACAAAGGAAAATACTGACCTTCTCGGAACCCTCGAAAGTGTAGTCGGTCGTAAGCGAAAGCGCAAGAAGGTTCTTATACGCGTTGACGAGCGAATGGGTGACTGAAACCACCGTGGGGTAGTTGAGAGCGAGCGACAGGCAGGCAATGGTCTTGATGCCAGTCAGGAAGCGATCAACCAGGTCAGACTCGGCGACATCGAGAACGTCCGGGGAGAAAAGCGTCCCGCTGTCGAAAATCTGCACAACAGTCATCCCGTAGGTGAAGGGAGAGATGTTGAGCATGTTGAGGAGGGTAGCCTCGGATGTACCGACACGAGTGCCGGCAACAACGACCTTGACGTCGGACACGATTTCAATCGTACCACGAGCGATCTTGGTGGGGATACCGAGAGCCTGGAAGAAGGAGGTCTTGCCGGGCTCCATACCCGTGTTCCCGGCAGGGACGGTAACGTCTTTGGGAGCAAAGGCACCAGCACGGGCAGGGGCAGCGACCTTGTTGGCGACAATGAGATCGCGGACCTCCTTGAGGTCACCAGCGGTGAAGACGAAGCCGACGTTGCCCTTGACGGAGGGCAGAAGACGCTCGAACTGAGGGTAGTCGGCGAGGATGGAACGGACCGCACGGCGGACCATGGTGTTTTTGCCCATGAGAACAACACCCTTGCCACGGAGGGCTACACGAATCTGGTGCATCTGGTTTGACCCGACATTGTCGACGTTGACGATGAAGACAGAAGCTGGAAGAGACTGAGTGGATGGAAAATAAGAGGAGAAAAACGACGGACGGTACTTGTTAAGCAGCTCCTTGAGTTTCTCAAAGTAGATTTCCTTGTCCGCGCGTGTGGCACCCATTTTATAAGATTTTTTGGTAGATTGTGGTGAGTTGGGTAACTAGTGCCTCCCGGTTGACCTCTGCAAGAGATGAGTAGGATCGAGGAAGGGAGAGGGCGACGCGCCTGATAGTGCCAACGGATTTTTCAAGGCGACTGGTTGAGAGCAGAAAAGTTGGGCGTGGGAATATGGACTTGCTAGTTTTGCCAGATGCCGGGCGGCTGCCAGTGGCAACATTTACGGCGATGAGAGGCTACTGAACGCAATGGAATGGTATGCTGGTCGTGGGCCCTCCTTCGTCGACCATATTCTACCCAGACGCCGTCCCCCATCGCCGCCCTCCGTGCTTTCTTGGCTCCTGGAAATCTGGCGGCACAACACCCGTCACATACACCCCAAAGGCTATTCACAAACTCTATACCGCCGTAAAGGCTCTTCCGCCGCGTCCTGGCGTCCATCCTCTCCGCTCTTACGAGCTCGATCAGCTACTGGCCCTCTTTGGCTCGCTTTCTGTCCCCCACCACGTCCGAAATGCATGTACATACATCCCTTCGTGTCCCGCATCTCTCCGGCCCCGTTTCGCACCCACTGGTCTCTAGTTCTCGAGCTTGCAGAACAAATCCGCGTCCGTGAAAATCGCAAGCCAAGAACTGGCACACATCATTACTGGGTCATGCGTGCCCACCTCGCACGCATGCGGGCGTACCCAGTGCTCGAGGTGTGCTATCTTGGTCTAGAAGACGCGAGCCAGTCTGACATCCATTGTAGATGCATCAGCGACAGAAGCGACGGTGCGCTATCGACGTGTCCGCAACACAGCAGACCCCGAGGTCCACGTCCCATACCTCGGTACCATGCTCGCACTCTGCCGTCCTACCCACCTTCCACAGATTGTCCACTACCTCTGCCAGGTTCTTTCTCGGTACGCCAACCCCCACCACCGCCTCACAGATCTGTTGTGGGAAAGCATCCTTGCCGAGCCCGGTGTCATGCCTGCCCCGATCCAGGCTCGTATTCTCGAGACGTTATGGACGCGCCTCAACGCATATCCCGACACACCCGCGAACCGCACCCCGAAGCCGCCCACTTATGTGTTTGACGCCGTTTCGCGCACTCATATTCGCCTCGGTGTCACTGTCTCTCAGCTCTGCGCTGCCCTCGCAGCGAGTCTTTTCCCTCACTTCCGCCTTCGCCTACCGCCCACGGTCAGCATGTGGGCCGCGGACGAGGCACGCGCCGTCTTCAGTCCGCAGAGTCCCGCACCCGCCCGCTGGGGTAGCCTCACATTGCTTGCCATGTACGCGGCGCCCGCGCTTTCAAATGGCGCCGTCGTGGAGGCGAGCATCGGACACGTCGTATGGCGTACGGTCTTCGCTTTGGAGATACTAGAACGGACGGTTGAGGATGCCGAGTCCACATCTGTACATCTGTCCCTCCGACACCTATGGCGCACATGGAAGAATGCCGAAACACAGCACGTTCCGGCACTCGTGTGTCGCGTTGTCGTTGGCGCGTTTTTTCGGCTCGCAGCGCGTACGAGGGACAGCGCGCTCACGGGAGCCTGCCATCGGTTTTGCTCATCTCGCAGGCTTTGGGCCACAGATGGGAGTAAGGCAGATACAGCGCAGATGACAGAGTTGTTTGTTGATTATGCGTATGCGGCACTGTACACGGGAACACAAAACCGCGCGGACATTTGGCCCGGCATTTTTGCGACAATGCCATCTGAATGGCACGCGCGCGTTGCGGACGCGCTCTTCCGCAAGTTTGTTGAGCGTGACTTTGATGCGGCGCAGGTACTGTACGAGTTTTGCCAGCAACAAACAATAGCGATTTCTGTGGATTCCACTCACGCGCTTGCGCTCGTGCTCGCAGGGAGGTATTATCCTGAGCAAGCGCTACGATTTCTTGACGACAAGCGGTTTTCGCTAGATAGCTTGGAGGAGCTTCTAGACCGCATTGTACGCACTCTGCGACGCGAGCGACATGCTTTCCGCGACCGTCCTCTCGCAGAGGCGCTCGCATCCGCCATGTCGCGGTTGTATCTTGGGACGGATCGCGTTCCCCGTGCCGGCGCCAAGTTCTCACTGCGGTATGCGTTGAGCGTCCTCATTACCTCTGGGCGTGGCAAGGAAGCGATTGCTCTTCTGCGCGTAATCCACCAGCGGCAACCAACGTTCTTCAGCATCCACTACATGTTGCGCACCATGCGCTCGCTCGTTAACACACAACAACTTGCTCTTACGTTGCAGCTCTTGCATCTGGTGCGTGACGGCTTTCGCGACGTCGCCTGGGAGAATTTTCGTCGCAAGCTGGTGTTGCGGCTGGCCCTCAAGGGCGCGCACAGTTTGGCGGAGCGGGTGTATCGGTTCGGAGGCGTGAGGCGCGGGAAACGCACGACGCGCGACTCGCTCGTACGTGCGGTGCGTTTCCGCGTGAAAGAGCCCACGAAGCCGTGGGCATTCAAGATCATCCCGATACTGGCGCGTCGACCGAATCACGTCCCGACGCTCCGGCTTGCGGTGACGATGTTGGTGCGCGCTCGGCGGGTTAGTGCGGCGAGACAGGTCTTGGCTCGCGCACACGCGGTGCCTCGACCCTGCGGCGGTGACATGGCTTGGGAACACTCTTTTGGACGGGGAACTGTGGGCGGCGCGGAACAAGCACGGGCGGCTGGTACGGCATGTGCTGTCGATGCGCGACCTGCTCGTGCGGCGCTTTGGGTTCGTCCAGGACCGTGTGACGCTCAATATCATGATCAAGGCGCTGTTGCGATGGACGACGTACGTGGACGCGGTGCGGATCCGGCGCTTGTTCGATCACTTAGTGAACAGCGGGTATCCGTGTGCGGCGCGTTGGCGGCGCGAGGAAGGGGTGTTTGGGACGATAGGACCGGGTGAGTCTGGAGTGATGGACGCGATCAGCACGCTTGAGATGCCGTCGTTCATCTCGTTTGACCGGCATGTCAGGCCGCTGTATAAGATGTTCATCAAGGCGCTGCACTTGCGGGGGGATTTGCGTGGGGCACGGACGGTGATCGGGATTTTGCATGCAGCGGAGTACGAAGTGTTGGTGCGACGGCAGGAGAGGAGGCGGGCAAGGCTTGCCGGGATACTAAATAAGAGGCGGAAATAAATTTCAATATTTAAGTATGCCATAATGTCAATGATATGGTTGAAGTTTGAACAAGAACAGTCGCGAACAATCACGTCACATGACGTGACTACACCTGCTCTCTACCGCCAAGATGGGGTCGTTTCCGTCGATGAACCTGGCCAGCATTATAGAGTCCTTCAAAGTATGGAAGGTCGTGGTAACTCAAGAACAGCTCATGCGTCCCACGCCGGACTTTGTCGAGGGCTTGTATGTAGCCTGTCTCGAGCAGGTTACCAAAATCGACTATCAGGCCCTCCGCGATCCTGTAGAAAGAATTTTGAATGAGTGTCATATGCATGACAAGGTGTGTCTTGGATGTTCGTTCCAGAATCTTACTCGACGCGTCCACTAGGATCTCCACGCCGCGTCGCTGCCGAGCCATCTTCTGCTGTACCACCTGTTCGTCTGCCTATTCAATCTGGTCCTCCTTCTTACAGCATATCAGCTCTCGTCTCGCTATTGCTTCCCGGGTTGAAGATTTTTCCTCCAAGGATATTCAATCACCTGAACGCGAAAGAACGCTCTATCTCCTCTCGGCGTTCATCAACTTCGTGAAGTTCACAGAGCAACTTTATGAACCTTTCGTACTGAAGCTACGCGACCGCTCCGATCAGATTGTCGCGGAGAGAGACCGTATAAATCGCCGCCTGGAGGAGGTCACGGAAGAGATCGAGACTCTTAAGTGGACATACTCGTTGTTGTTGCGTTGCCAGACCTCATATACTTCTCTCAAAGGGCCAGGATGGCAGAAGATGAACCGACCTGCGAGGAATTAAGAAAGGAAAATCTTTCCCTCAGAGGACAGCTGTTTGCGACAAAGGAATACCAAGCAGCCTCTGTTAAAGAGCTGGAAACACTCAAGGGAGAAAAGTTGGCTCTCATCAAACGTCAAGTGAGCGCATCCTTGTTGGAATTTTGCATTTGTTCAACAGCTCGTAGGAAATTCTCAACGGCGAAGTTGCGAGCCTCTCCGAGGCTGTGGTGCGCATGAGGTCGCGCATTGTACAATCGCCGGAGCGCATCAAAAGGACTATCACCACGATGAGCACCACCGCCGCAGAGGATAAGCAAACTATTGCCCTTCATGAAGCCAAGACCCGGGATCTACAAGCCAAGATCAATGCCCTTTCGAACATCGAGAAGGCAAGCATCTTTACGGACTGCCCGGATACAAAGACCGTCAACTGGTACATCGTTAGGATGTTCGTGGCTGTATTGAACAGCTGCAGACGGTCGAGAAAGAAGTCCGATTGTTGCGGGACTCCCAGAAAGAGCTCCACGACCTCAAGGACCTTCTCGAGGACAAGCAAATTGAGCGTAAAGAGCTGCATCAACGCCAAGAGGTGAAATACTTTGTTTTTCGGGAACAAATCGTCTATTTACTTTCTCCAGCGCGTCCAAAAACAACTATCAAATGCGCAGGAGAAACTCGAGCGCGCGCAAAGACATGCGGTAGATCGCAAAGTGGCCAGCCAGAAGACCATCGACCGACTACAACGGGAATACGACCAGATGGCGGTTGAGCGTCGCGACAACGACAAGCAGGTCGAGGAGATCCGTGGCGAAGCAAATGAGCTGGAAACAAAGGTGCGCGTCCCATTGAGCCTTTCCCCTTGTTCTAATTCCAGGTTAGATGGCCGAACATCTCAAGTCAAATGAAACGGAAATCAACCAGCTTTTGGCGGAGTATTGGAGATTGAGACACGACACCGGTAATTGCACCGAGATTCTCCTTATTGCTTTTGACTGAGCGGCTTCTTAGATGTGTACATGGAGACTCTGGCCAATAAATTGAAATTGACTGTAGACTTCAAGTAGTAGCTGTATCTTTGCTGTGTATTTACTTGTATGTATCCTGGACATGAACACGACTAAGCGGAAGCTCGACGACGCGTTCCATTCGCTTGACCGTGCCGTCGAGACTCCGCCGCCACCTGCAAAAAAGGCCCACACGACGCCCTCGCTGTATGCCACCCTCGCAAAGTACGGCGTGAAGCCGAAGCAGAAAAATTCTCGCATAAACTCTCTGTCGAAAAGCACTCCCCACCTCTCCGCAATCCTCGCCCGCGCTGCAACACGCACCCGAAAAGCGCTGCCGTTCTCCTCCGCACCCACTCCGTCCATTCTGCTCGCGCCAACCGCCGAGTATCGTCCATCATCTGTCCCCTCGTTTCTCGCCCGGCTCTCGACCTTTAAGCTTGCCAACTATTCCAATAAGCCAGAGCAGATCGACGCAGTTGCGGCGTCAAAATGTGGCTGGACAAATGACGGCAAGGACCGCCTGGTGTGCGGCCTCTGCGGCGTGTCCTGGGTCGTCGCCGGCAGAGAAGGGATGAGCAGAGACGCTGGTGGGTGCTGGTGAACCGCAAAGAAAGTGCACGGATACCGATTCATTCTCCAGCAAATGCCCTAGTCGAAAAGCAGCGTTTGTCGCTCGTCGACATGCACAAGAACGGCTGTCCCTGGAAAACGCGCCAATGCGATCGTGTGTTGTTTCGCGTGTGCTCTTCCGCCTTTGTTCTTAAAGGCATTCTTAGCCTCCATATATCGTATCCCGTTCAAGGCTCCCGCCGCCATGGTACGGGAAATCAAAACAGGTGCAACGGTACTGCACCCACTCATGCAGCAGATGGAGGTCAAACACCCACTAGTGCGTTCGATTTTCATTCTCTTTTACCTATATGTTAAACCAGAATGCAGAACGCTAACCAACTCGCGTCGTTGCGAGCCACTATCGCCGCCTTTGTGCTGCCGCCGCCGGAAGAGGGCGCCGCTGCTACGCCGGAGCCCTCGGATACGGCAATTCTGACAGCCCTTTTTGGCTGGGCACCCGCACCTCCCTCCACCGAAAGGCCCCGCCTTTCATCGCTATCTCGCCCATCCTCGCGAGCAGGCTCCCCAATGCCGGGCACGCCCCGCCTCTCTCGTGCTTCGTCCGTTGTCGCGGGGCCTTCACGGATGAGCCCGTCGACACCGGCCGCCTCGACATTCGCTACACCCGC
The DNA here is from genome assembly GCA_013387415.1 of Panellus pusillus. Taxonomy (NCBI): domain Eukaryota; kingdom Fungi; phylum Basidiomycota; class Agaricomycetes; order Agaricales; family Mycenaceae; genus Panellus; species Panellus pusillus. The sequence continues at coordinate 60,234 of QVIE01002256.1, forward strand.
TAACCCACCGCGTCAATTTCTGCGCCGTGTCTCGAGCGTGCTGACCGACTCCAAGCGCGAGACATCCCTGCTCCACTGTGCTTTGTGTCAAGTACGTCTTTTTTTCCTGGTACACAGATCAAATGAAACATAATGGCGCAGCGCCGCATTGGCTTATGGGCGTTCGCGCCCCCACCCACCCGCCACAGAATTCGATAGCGATGGCTCGCCCCCGCCGCGTGCTTCGCGCGCGCCGCCTCCGCAGCGGCAGTTCGACTTGCTCAAAGAGCACCGCTCTTTCTGCCCATATGTCGTGCGCTCGACGCCCATGCCGATTTTGCCTGCAGAGGCCATGCGCGCATCTACGACAGGGTTGAGCTCGACTGCGAATATGCCGGGTGCGGCTGATCATAGTGGGATGTTGGAGGGGTGGCGCGTGGTGCTGACGGTGGTGCTGCGTTATGGGATGGGACAGCGGATGCGGATGCGACAGAGAGCGGTGGGAGATCGACAAGAAGAAGCTGCCATGGACGGGGAGGGTTGGGAAAATGTGAATGGTGTTGAGGAGTTGGTGGCGAGTGTCAAAAGCCGAGGAGGGAGGGAATTGCTCAAGTATGTCCAGAGGTTGTTGGGATGATTGGGACTTTTTGGATGGATTCAATTGTATTCTTGGTAACTATACATATAATTTTGCAGGCGTCGAAAGTCCAAGCTACAGGTGAACCTGCTCTGACGATTCACCACTTTGAACTAGATTGGACCGCCGCGTTTGAGACCGGGAAGGGAAGGATGCGAGGCACACGCCCTGCTTTCGACTGAGCGGCCTCCCACTCCGAATCATCGAGGTAGTGGTCGACCGCGACTGCTTCTAACCCCGGATCAGCCGGTCTGCCGAGCTCTTTCTGCTTGGTCGCAAATGAGTCAAGCGCAGACGGGTCGTCTGCAAGTGCTAAGTATGCCTTGGCGATGCGCCAATCTGTCTCTTTCGTCAGCGTTTGCAGGCGCTTCGTGGCGCGCTCGTGGATTCGTCTGACCTCGCGCGCACGCTCCTCGGCGCTGGTCGGCTGCGTGTCACTCTGATGGAGCTTGCTGTGCGCGGAGGGCGGCAGGATGAGGAAGCCGCGGGTGTGAAGGAGATGAGGAGTCGTACTCAGAGTGCTGGGAGGGAGGTTGTTGAGACGGCAGAGCTCATGGCCCTGGAGAGACAGTTACATTTACATCCGTGACGAGCAATGGTAGGCTCACGTCAATCCCGAAACGAAGAACGATGCCTCTGAGGGTGTCGTTTTGCTTCAAGTAATATTTGGAAGGCGAGACAGTTTCAACTGGAGCAGGCTGCTGGGGAGGTATATTATCTTCCGCCGTTTCGGCATCATCGTCGGAGTCATCCTCCCCGAGCGAGAAGACGTCCTGGTCTCGAACGGCGCCATCCACGTTTCTGAGCGCTGTAGGATGGGCCTTGGCAGCGCCGACGACACCCACACCGCCGAGACAAGACAAGCAGGGGTTGTAGCGAGCAAGTCTAGGATTAGCTGCAATGCACGAGGTACAGATGGGCCGCCCGCAGCAGGACGTAGAGAATATTTCTGCCGAATGCTTTAAGGGAATCGACGAGGAGCAAGTCAAGCAGAGAGACATGGAGCGGATCAAAGGGCGGATCAAACTTTGGCTTCCCTCTTTAACTTATGGCGACGCCCGCCCAAGCAGCCGCCCAGCAGCTCATATATCCCCCCAACGTCCAGTTTACCGCACAGGCCTTGACCACCGTAAAGTTCTTTGCCGCCTGTTTTGCAGGCGCGGTTGCAGGCATCCTCGGTCTCCAGAACTGGTCCGGCTTTGCACTCTTCCTCGTCTCGACGCTCTTTACGTCGCTGTGCATCCACACAATCAATTGCCACGGGCGCCCTGCAAAATATGACCCCAATGGATGGACGGGCTTGATAAATCCCGGCCAGGAAAACGCGTCGACTTTTATTCTCGTTTGGACCTTATTCTACGGTATGCGCGTTCTTGTCTCCTGTCCACACTCGTCGTTGACGATGTTGCTTCCAGGGATTGTACATGGTGCGTTGTACGCTCAATCGAAGCACTAGAAACTGACTGGATCTGCAGTGTATGATTAGAAAAAGGATCGGTGAGTTTTTGTCAAGTTCACGAGACTGGAAAGGCGACTAAACCCTGGTAAATTGGTCAGAGTACTAGGACTGATATAATTGTGAATCGCTTTCTTTCTGAATTTGAGGGACCTCCCTGCATATCCAAAGTTCGGCTTGTACAGGGTATCTCACATACAGCCTCGAAATGAGTTGAGGTACGGTGTGTCACCATTCCGCAGTACTGGCCACCTCGTCTCGTTTCTTTCCCCACGGCCCCTGCCGTGGTCCAGCTCATTTCTAGGTGTCTTTCCGCATCCCCCAGTAGAAAGGCGTGCAGTCTGGCATTGGCTTCTCGCTACAACGACACTTCCCCCTCTGGTTCCTGGTGATCTCGTCCGTATTCATTCTCCGGTGTTACTTTCCCAGTCTTTCTCTCAAATGTGCTTTCCAGTCCTCCGCCGGGCTTGTACGACGCGTCCCTTCTTAGAGGCTCTTCCTTGCGCACGACGAACCTGTACCAACTTCCAAGCACCTTTTAACCAAGACTGGCCTCTACGCGACCGAGTGGCTGTGAGTCATGTATCCGATGCTTGCCACTATGATGCGCTCGACCACGCCCAACTCTTCTTCATCTCTCGGGGCGTAAACCAGCAAATATTCACTCGGGAGAGGTAGAATGCGGCTGACACCACTAAGCGGATGCCTCTCTGCCCATCCCAGTGCAATGGCTTCAAAAAAGTGTCAATTTCCACTCTACGGCTCAATGTCAGTCGAAATGGCAGACCAGTTTCACAATCCGCGGGAGCCAGCATGAGATGCAAGCTATGGTCTGTGGCGTGTACGTGAGCAATCTCGCGCAGGGCCGATCGGCTTGCTTGTGAGGCGACGGAATGTCGGGGTGGATGACCATGCCCGGACCGAGCTTTTCGTGTGGCGAGGGCACAATCTGTACGAGAGTGCTGTTGGCAGATGCACGTTCATTGAAGATGGCGTCCAGATGCTGCATGTTTCTATATAAGAAAATGTTGCCGCCCGACCATGCACTAAACGCGCACCTTGGCCATTGTTTCTGAGGGCAGTCTATCGAGCTGTCGATGAGGTACGCAGTGCCAGCCTGTCACCGGCCGCGCACCACGGCGTTCAGGCAAGGTGGGTCTAACCAGCGTTCTTGGTTTGCGTCCTTGTCATATTCCGCAGTGCTCACTGTTTCGCGGCCGAATGCTGACATGGTGGTGGCTAGAAGCCACCCAAGGGGACCGAGAGACGAGAGCCTGCTCTTGCCGAGAGACAGGAACTTGCGATAGTTGTCGATAACCCAGGGGTGCTCACGATGGCAAGAGCGGCGAGCGTGACCGCGCGCGGGTGGGCGCGGAGACGGAAGACGAGCGCGTCGACGTTGGGATTCATGGCGGATACAAGGCGGACTCTGGGGCTACTAGAGCATATTGGATTCGTAAAATATGAGGTTTTTAACCGAAATTCGGTTAATTTGATGTAAGTTTCGGTTAATTTGAGAGTTGATGAAACTCCTCGACGCGCCCACGTGCTGTCACGCAGCAAGTCAAGAAACCATATTTGATTGCTTAATTCCTGTCCTCTGCCACCCAGACTTCACAGTTTGGAGAATGGAGGGTCTTCTAGTCCACCGTCGAAACCCCACAGACATAGGTGACTGCATGCGGGCGGGGTCGCATGAACACGCGACGCGGATGTGTTACATCCGTGTGACACTCCACAATCACTGGATCAGTTTTTCGAAACTCGGTAAATTATAAGCGAGTTTCACTTGACTAGAAAATGCAAATTTACGAATCCAATATGCTCTACTACTTAATTACTTGCCGCATTCAGACGCGTGATAATCAAGCACGCGTTGTTGTTCCTTGTTATCACTATCTTTGTCACGGTGCGATCATGGACGTCGATGGGCCTCCAGCACCACCAGAACAGAGCCCTGGCTCTGGTTATGTGCCCTATGGGCGCCAAGAAGCCCGAATCCAGGCCCCCAGAGTCGCTCGCAAGCCCGGAGTCAATTCGTGCGTTCGCAGCACAACTTAAGAAAAAGTGCTGATGAGATCTGCCAGCAAAGTGCACGGTCCGATAAAGGATGTGCCTGTTTTTGCTACATTCACCTCCCGTTTGGACTGCTCTTACTCGGGCGTACACGCGCCCAGTTGGAAGGGCATTCACAGTGCAAAAGATGTTCCGCGTACTCCACTGTCCTGTAAGTATATATCCCAGTGCCGTGTTTTCTTATCTAACTGAGCATCTAGCTCTGGCGGATACGAGGACGATCAGGACAAAGGGAAAACATTGTAAGCGTTTCCTCCTCGTGCCTTGTTCAGTCGTTAACTATTCTGCAGTATATACACTGGCGAAGGTATGACGGCCTGCTTTCTTTGACAGCTCCAAGAATAACACACTCCAGGCGGGCGGTCCGACAAAACCACCAACGGAAAGCAGGTTTGTTGACCGTCAGCAAAGCGACAATGTGGTCATCTTAAAGTATCTTGATTCTTCCAGACGCAGCCAGGGAGCGGTCCTCAGATAAAGGATCAAGAGTGGACAGGCGGCAACAAGAGTCTTCAGCTATCCCACATCACCGGGAAACCAGTTCGCGTTGTCCGCGGCGGGAGCAAGTTCCGCTCGCGGTATGCGCCGCCGAACAAGGGGCAAGTATATCTATTCAGTGGCGATGAATCCAACTGATCCCATGTAGGTATCGTTACGACGTCTATATAAGGTTACTTCGGTGGGTGGTTGTTGTGCGGTC